>JAOTRH010010834.1:0-23187 GCA_034768845.1 Heliamphora exappendiculata
GCCATCAAAATATAGAGTCCACTTGTCATCCTCGACTTTCATCAGTTGTTCATCGAGAAACTGGAACTCTGTATCTTCATCTCCTTCAACTGGTTGATCGGCCAGAAATTCTGCCACTGCTCTGCCTTTGACTAACTTTTGGGTGACATATTGGAGATCAAACTCAAATAATAACAGCAACCATCAAGCCAACCTTCCTATCAGTGCCGGCTTTTCGAACAGATACTTCAACGGGTCCATCCGAGAGATAATGTTCACTGTGAAAGACTGCATGTAATGCCATAATTTTTGGGAAGCCCAAACCAATGCCCAACATGTCTTCTCCAGTGGTGTGTACAGTATTTCTAACCCAGTCATCTTTTTATTTAAGTAGTAGACAGCCTTTTCGATTTTAGATTCTCCTTTTGTGCCAGCATACATCCCATAGCAGAGTCAGTCAATGACAAGTAAAGGATCAGTGGCCTATCAGGTTCGGGAGGAGCTAGAACATGTGGATTTTTCATATATTGTCGTACGACATTAAAGGCGTCTTGGCATTTCTGATCCCACTCAAACTTGACTCCCTTCTTTAGCAGGCGGAAGAGCGGCTCACAAGTAGTTGTCAACTTTGTGATGAACCGACTGATGAACTGGATTTTTCCCAAAAAACCCCTAACTTCTCGCTTGGTCCTCGGAGAAGGCATTTTCAAAATTGCTTTAATCTTTGAAGGGTCAACTTCGATACCCCGTTGAGTGATCATAAATCCAAGCATCTTTCCGGCAGTAACTCCGAAGGCACATTTATGCAGGTTGAGTCGCATCTTGTACTTTCAAATTATTTCAAAGAATCTTCGTAGTGTGTAGGCCATCCCGATCTTTTGATTTGACTATCATATCGTCCACGTACACCTCGACCTCCTTTGTATCATGTCATGCAGTAAAGTAGTGGCAGCTCTTTGATAGATTGTCCCTGCATTTTTCAAGCCAAACGGCATTACACGATAACAATAGGTGCCCTAGGGCGTGGTGAATGTTGTCTTTTCTCTGTCCTCAGGATCCATTATAATTTGGTTATATCCAGAGAAACCATCCATAAATGACAACAAGGCGTGCCCTGCTACACTATCTACCAAGACATCAATGTGTGGCAGTGAAAAATTATCTTTCGGGCTGGCCTTGTTGAGATCCCAAAAATCTATGCAGACTCAGGTACGACCGTCTTTCTTCGGAACTGGCACTATATTGGCTACCCATTTTGGATACTCAGTTACCATTAGGAATCCAGCGTTAATTTGTTTGGCAACCTCTTCTTTTATCTTTAGAGCCCATTCTGGCCGAATTTATCTTAACTTCTGCTTGATCGGTTTAGCATCAGGGTATCGGGAGATATGGTGTTGGATAATGTCAGGATCAATTCTGGGCATATCCTCGTAAGACCATGCAAATACATCTTTGAATTCTTTTAATAGAGTTATTAGTTGCTCTTGTTCAACTGAGGATAAAGAAGAACCAATTTGAACATTTTGCCAGTTGGTTTTATTACCCAGATTTATTGACAAAGTTTCTTCAATTGTTGGTTGGGCACACATTTTTTCTTCTCTTTTTATTAAAAGTTTTATTTCTTTGGAGATATCCTCGTCGAATTCAAATTTATCAAAAAGCGTATGAAATAAATCGAACAAAGCAAAGTAACCAAAAATCTTATTCATTTCATTAAAAACATAGGTGATTACAAACTCGATGGTAAAAGCTAGGAGAGGAGCACCAACAGATGTGCCCTCGATTACAGATTCTGACTCAAGTTTGGACTCAGGATAGACAACCTGCGTATTATAAAACTTGAGGGTCTAGATTTTCACTTCTTTTGTAGCCGCATCGACGATGAGCTTGGTGCAATCTGCCGATGCACTGAAGCCCATCATGAAGCAGTCTGATTCAGTTATATGTAGCTGAACCATCTTCTCGTTGAACAGTACTCCTAGGTCAGTACCGTCGAGTTTGTCGGCCCAATCTTCTTCCTGAACCTTCTTTTCTTCCTTCTCTTCTTCCACTGTTTCTTCCTCTTCCATGTCAGATAGCTGGTGGTTGAAAAAGATCTCCAACCCTGGCAGCTTTTGATTGGTTTCCTCGTTGACCCATGGCTCTGAAAAATCGTAATATGGGAAATCTTTCCCTTCCTTGACGAAGTACCCATTGAGCGTCCCAGAATAATTGGCCTTTCGCCCCCTTCTAGGCCCTTCTAGATCTTCTTCTGTTGGCTCATACCTAAGACCAAAATGGTGCGAAGTCAGCAATACCTGAATGGGTTCCGGTATTCCCTGCAGTTTACGTCCTAATCCCGTACCCAGGAAGAAGGACATTTTCCTCATCATTGTTACCTCTCATGGGTTGACATACATTTCTTCTTCATTCATCAGCATCTGAACAGCTTGTTCTTCTTCAAATTGAAAACCATTGAGTAACACATCATCTTCACTATGCTAAACTTCTAACAGAGTTGTGCCCTCTCCTCCTCTCGAGGGGTGAATGTTGTCTTCTTCGTGGATAGTCAAAATTGCCCCATTCTTTATCAATTTTAATTTTTGGTGAAGGGTAGACGATATTGCCTGGACATTTGGATCATGCAGCCATGGCCTGCCCAGTAGCAGATTAAAGGAGGCCGGCACGTCTAGCACGAGAAACTCAATCGATGTCTCCAGAGGTCTTACTGAAGCGGTGAATGATACCAGTCCTAGTACATCCCTTCTTGTGTTGTCATAGGCTCGCACCCCTTGATTGCATTGAGTGAACTAGTCTGGCCTCATCCCTAAATAGACGGTCGTTCTCAATGGGCAAACGTTTAAGGTAGACCCATTATCAATGAGGGTTATTGGGACCCATTTTTCTAGGCACTTGACGGTGATGTGAGGTGGCTTGTTGTGATTTTTTCCTTCAGCGGATAAATCCTTATTAGAAAAGCAAATGACTTTTGGTTCGGTGGCCGACAGAATAAGCCCAATGAGCTGCTCGGGGGTTGCATCTATCGGGACACTGGTCTTGTTCAACACCTTCAAAATAGCTTGCCTGTGCTTATGTGAAGCCATCAATAAACCCCAGATACTGATGTTGGCTTGCGTCTTTTACAACTGTCTCAATACAACATCTTCCTCCTCCTCCTGCTCTGTCTCTTTCCCTTTTCCACTTGGTTGTCCTTTCTCTAGCTGAGCTGACTTAAAATGTCGTCCAGTTCTAGTTAGGTGTTCCACACCGTCTTTAAGATCCCATAATCCTGGCATCACATTATCAATCTATCTCACTTTGTTTATGTGCAGAGGGCTTTCAAACGCCCACAAATCACTTAAGTCACTAACGGATGCCCTTTCCCTTCTTTCCTCATCATCTTCAATAGCCCATGTATTATCAATTTTCTCCCAGATGTCTTCTTTAATAAAATTCACTAGCTGTTCCTGAGAAATCCAAAAATTAGTCCATTATACTCCATCTGATTTCAACACGATTCTTACCAGCTAGTAGGACTGCATTTCATCGACATACACTTCCTCCTTAAAAAGTTGGGAAAGGGTGATTCCCAAGAACATGGCCAAACCCATAAGGTCGACTCGAGTAATCCAATGACCAGTCATCTTCTTCATTGCGCTCTTCCTCTCGTTGGTATACTTGGATTAGCGGTCGATACCATTCCCAGGCATTATCATTCCATTCTTCCATCCTGTCTCGACTACCTCTAATCATCATGAACGAGCATGTGGTCTGATCCTCAGTTATTGAAACATGAGGGTGTGGTAAGTGCGCTGAATAGATGTGCTGACTCAGGTTCTCTAATTCCCATAGAGACATGTAATTTACCCCAGCCTACCTGACATGATTCGGCAGTGAGTTAGTAGTGACATTCAATTTTGGGGTGACAGATGGTGGTGGGATCACCTTGTTGTCAATGAGATTTTGGATCTCGTGCCGGAGTCTCAAACACTTGTCAGTTAGGTGCCCGTGACCTTGGTGGAAGGCACAGTATTGGGAAGCATTAAACCTTGGCGGTAGGGGATCAAGAACAGGCATGGGGTCCAATGGCTTGATAAGCCCCTTCTCGATGAGTCGACTCAGGGCGGTGGATAGTGGAATGTTGAGGGGGGTGAAGACCCTCCTCGGCTTTTGTTGCTGTTGGCTATTATCTGATTGTTGGGCGTTATTGGACTGCAGGGCAGAAGGAGATGGGTTCAGCATGTTTACCTCGTTTGAGTGAGACACGAGGTTGGTTGTAGTGGATTAATTTTGGTTAGTCGCGGGGAAAGCCCTTCTTGGTGGTTTCTGACTGGGTTCTATTTTTTTTATGTCACCAAATTGGATAGCGTCCTCAATTTGTACCCCAGCGTCGAATAACTGCTCAAAGGTGGAAAGTGACTGCGTGATGAGGTAGCACTTTAACGGAGACTGTAGATTCTTAACCACAATCCTCACCTACTCTTTCCCAGTGGGCTTATTTGTCATTTTGGCGGCCATACCCCTCCATCGGGTTAGAAAGTCAACAAAAGATTCTCTATTCTCCTATCGGGTCATCTCGAGCTCTTGGGTAGTTACATCCAGTTGGACATTGTAACTATACTAGCTGATAAAAGTTGTTGCTATGTCTTTTCAAGTTCTAGTTTTGGCCACATCGAGGGAGAGGAACCATTTTTGGGCTGCCCTAGAAAGAGATCGGTGAAAGAGCTGAGCCTTCAACTGGTCATCAATCTCCATTGGCGATAAGGTACCAACACACATTCAGAGATGAATTCTGGGATCTCCAGTTCTGTCAAATTTTTCCATGTCTGGCATTTTGAACTTTTCTGGCAATTTAGCATTTGGGAACAGGCAGAGTCCCCCTACATCGAGAATATATTCCTCAACTCCCTTAGCTTTTCTGTGGACCTTTTCCATCCTGTCGATCTTCTCAATCAGTGCATATTCTCTAGACTGCGCAGTATTTTCCTCCTCAACTATCACCTGACGAGGGTTCCGTGGTGGTGGTGGAACAACTTGCGGTCCATCGGGGACCTGGTTGTCATCCCAAAAGTCTTTGGCATTTTCATTCGTGTCATCCATTTTTCCATTCACAACAGGGATATGGGCCTGAATTGTCCAGATCTGTGCCTGACATTACACTTGAGCCTGGGTCTGTTGCTCTACGGCTCTTTGTATTTCAGTAATCGCCTCATTAGGGCTGCCAGATTCACCTCATTTTCTTCCATTTCAGTTGACCATTCAGATACCCTACAGAGTCTACCTGTCACTGATCTTTTCCAAACACGTGTTGATTGTACTTTTCTCGACCCAATGGTAAGCTCACAGAGAACACCTAAATCCAAAAGCAGAGTAACTAGTATTAGACTCTTCCCGGGCGAACATTCTGACAACAGGTAACAAATATCTCAAATTCCAAAAATAGTGAATCATGAGCATATAAACTCAGAGACTGAAACAATGCCCCTGTTGGGCTCGTGCCAGCGACATAATAAGATAACCCGAAAACTAGAAAGACAGTTAAGAAGGGGAATTAACTAAATTCTAGAGAGAAAGCTCATCTAAAATGGGGAAATAGACTGCACTTCGGCAGGAAAATAGAGCTACGTTGACCGGACTGGTTCGACCTAAAAAATTCTAAGGAAAAATAGGCAGCATAACGGTAGAAAAATAACTCTCACGGGTATGACAAGGATTTGAAAGAAACGAGTCTATGTCAAAAAAAGGCGGGAAAACCAATGACCTGGGAAGATCCCGGAGGGGAAAGAAACCTCCCTAGAAGTATTAAAACGAAACACAGGCATGACCCCCGAAAGAAAACAACGCTAAAAAAAATTGAATGTGGTAAAAAAACACAAAACCCGGGTAAAAATCTAAAGAAAAAGCTAGCATAAGCAAAGGATAACAAAAAACTCAGGTCGAACCTAGAGAAAGAACTAGCCTAAACTTGATCAAGACAATCCTAACAATATACAAACAAAACATACAATGAAGAAAAATACATAATCCTACTAGAGTTGGCAACACCTAATTGGGGGGGATTCTAAGTTCACTATATGCAAAAGGCCAATTTTAATCAATCGAACAGAGTACCTTCTAAATAGAGTCGGGTATTTACCTCATGCAGAACATGGTCAAACAGTACGCCCGAACTCTTTTACTGCACCTATGATAGCGTACAGTCATCAAGGGTTGCCCGTCTTCCCAATAATTCCCGAAACGGATTAACGTTCAGGGCATCAGGTCGACCAGGCAGGGGATTTGAAGAACAATGCATATGCATCCAAAAATACAAATGAGGAATTTTATTAAGAACTAATGATGTTTTCAAGTATAGCCCTTTCATTTTGATTTTATAAACCAGTCCCCAGTGGAGTCGCTAGAAAATACTGTGGCTTTGGAATTTATGGGTTGTTTTGAAAAATATTCAAAAATAAAGAATTCAAAGAATGCCTTAGAAAAAATCTTTTAACACCTTGAAAAGAAAATTTTAAAAATTCATCTTTGTTGAAAATAGAGCCGCCACTTAGTTTTTAAGAAAAACTAAGAAAAATAAAAATGGCTACTAATCTTAAAAGCGTTTAACCAGAGAAAGAGGGTTCAGGAGTTAAGGTACGAATCGGAGAAGGTGTTAAGCACCCCGTTTGCCCAACTGTAAGGTTGGCCTCTACTAATCATCATTGGTTCTTTAATATGATTTCTTAAATGCATGCAAATAGAGAAAATGGAGGTGAAGAGAGAACATTCAAAATCAAATATAGAAAATACATAAAATATGTACATAACACTCCAAAATAAATAAGTGTCAAAAGAAAAATCTTAAATCCTATGGCATGCAATTTCTATCTAAAGGAAATATGAAACATACACACATGCAATGTTGTTTAACCAATCTAAGCTTAACATGGTTTGGTTAAAAGAATAAAATGATAAAGTTGCTAAAATTACCTAAATATGAATTTGTTACAAAAATAAGCTAAACTATTTTGAGTATAACACTAAGCTAACATGTATGTCCTTAAACTATCAAAAGTATAACCAAAATGAAAGCATGCGCAATTCCTATACTAAAGGGAAAATTTACTAACAAATAAATTAAACTTAAAGATTTAGAAATAAAAAAATGAAGAAAAAGTTTGTAAAAGAAAATTGTGCTAAAACGATGAGGCTAGGAAAAAAAATATTATTAGATTATTGAAAAGGAAAAATTCAACTATTTACATTTTATGTTTTAAAATAGACAAAAGAAGGTAAAAGAAAAAGAAAACAAAAGAGAAGAAAATTATTATAATAAGAAAAAATTAAATTTAAAGATTTTTATGATTTTTTTGGATTTAACAAAAGAAAATAAAATAGGCACCATGAAAAGAAAATAAAATCAATGAAAGGAAATTGAGTTTTATAGGAAAATTTATACTAAGATTTAAAAGAAAGAAATGTTAAATGAAACTTTACAAGGAAATTAAAATTAATAGTAAGAGAAAATAGAGTACTACATTACGAGTAGAACAAAGCAACAATAAAATAAAATAAAATAAAATGCTAGAAAAGAAAATTACACTACTATTAAAAGAAAAAGAAGAGATAAATAAAGCTATTAAAAGAGTACTAAACTTAATAAAAAAATAAAATAAAACTGGTGCTTTGAAAGGAAATTAAAACTAGTATTGCAAGAAAAGAAAAGGAATTTTAAATGTTAAAAAAAATTAAACTAATACTTAAAAGAAAAAAAAACATTAAATTAACATTACTAGAAAAGAAAAGAAAATGAAATAGAGTGCGTAGTAAAATAAAATTAAACTAACTAAAAGAAAATAAATACTAGAACATTAAATTAACATAAAAAGAAAAGAAAAGCGAAGAAATAAAGCACTAGAATTAAATGAGTATAATATTGACAATTACAACCATTTTTATGTAAATGCTTATATCATAACAATAACGACATTATTTAGTCGTATCGTTAAATCATGTTAGCACTAATTTGATGAATTAATTAAAAAAAGACAATGTGCTTAGTGTGGTTGTGTGAAATAAGCAATTAATTAAAAAAATGAAGCAATTTAAACAATAAACGAGATTAATTATGTGAACAAAAGAAATGCACAAATTAAAATTGAAAGTTAACTCGATCACTCCAAAAGAGAAGAAATGGAGTTTAGAAGAATCGGGGATACAAACGAGGTACCTGGATTATCGGAGAATCCTCAAATTGGGAATGTACTTCAACGGTCCAATCCTCGGGTGGTAATCTAAGCAAGGCTTTAATGTCGGAGGTTCGGGTCTCGGTATTTAGCCAGGGTTTTGGTGTCGGGGCTCGGATTGCTCGGCGACTAGCAGAGCTTCTCTCTCTAAACCTCTCTCTTAAAATCTGTCCTCGAAAACATACTAGAGGTACGGTATTTATAGAGTTCTTCAACCAATGAGATGCTTCCACGTTCTGAGGCATGTCAGGCCATTTGGAGTTGGCGGCCGCCACAATGTGAGTTGGCGGTTGCCATATTGGAAAAGATTCCACAAGGTTCTATTAGCGGTCGCCACGATGAACATGGCGGTTGCCACTTTTGGCAATGACTTGGGCAACAAGTTATCGATGGTTTGGTACAACTTCATTGGTTTTGAAGGTTTCTGATGGTTTTTGGTGGTCGGGTTCAATTACCGAGTTTAGCTCACTTCCCGAGGATCAAACTGAAGCACTTGTTCCACCTGTTTTCATCATTGGTTTCACCTAAGATTGGTGGGTTCAAATTGGGGTGTCTACACAGGGGTAGACACAGACCTCTAGCAACACCCATGCACCAGTCATGCGCCGTTATGAGCAGCAACGGTAGGCTGGCCAGGAGCTCGGCTGTGCAGAAGAAACAGAAGAGCTCAAGCAATGGCTGGTCCTCCAGCTCGAGGGGAGATTACAGCCGGGCGCGGGGAGGTCGACTCAAGATGTAGCACGGAGGGCGCTGGAGCAGATATCTGCCTCCCAATTTACAAGGGAGGTAGATGGAGCAGATCCGCCCAAGAAGTTCCAAACCCCTAAATTCAGCCTCTATGATGGAAAAGCTAACCCTATGGGTCATATTCGGCACTTCAGACATATGATGGTGCTCTGGAGCGAAAACGATGCTCTGATGTGCAGAATCTTTTCCTTCCGTTTAGGTGAGGTGGCCCTGCGCTGGTTTAACAAACTCCCAACTGAATCAGTTGAAAGTTGGAGGTAGCTCGCCGAGCTATTCGCAGTAAGGTTCATTACGAACAGTCGTCAGCCTAGGGAGATTGACTCTCTGCACGGCTTGAGAAAAGTCGAGAATGAAAGCTTGAGGTCCTATGCTCAGCGTTACTAGAAGACCTTTAACGACATTGATGATTGCAATGAGCAGCTTGTCATGGCCTCTTTCAAGTTGGGGTTGGATAAAGCCTACAAATTGAGGCATTCCTTGACCAAGAGGCTTGCTCAGGGCATGACTAAGCTGATGTTGAGAATCGAGCAGTACTCCAAAGTCGAGGAGGACATGGGAGGCGTGAGTAATGAAATGCCTGCCCAGGAAGCGCAGAAGGGAGCCCGAACATAGAGGAAAGAGAATAAGAAGGCCAAGAAGAGGCTTGATCGGGAAAAGGAGCGCAAAAGGCCAAATGAAGTGTATGAAGTGGCCAATACCGTGTTCAAAGAGCCCATTCACAAGCTTCTCAACCAGATCAAGGATAAGCCGTGGTTTGTCTGGCCACCAAAGATGTTCACAGATCCAAGCAAGCAAGATGAGAAAAAATATTGTGCTTACCACAGAGAGCATGGGCATTACACAGATCGTTGTCGGACCTTCAAGAGGTTCCTGGAGGAGCAGGTGAAGGTAGGGAACCTCGGGCAGTATATCGATAAAGAAAAGACCCGGGCTGAACAACACGTTCAGTCCGAGTAGGGTAGAGGAGCAGAGGAACTAATGGGAATTATCAACGTCATACATGCAGCCCCTAGGCCGGAGACGTCGAATGAGATAAGGGGTGAAAGCCGAAAAGGGCACATCAATGCGAGGTTATGCAGACCCAGATCAGGCATGGTGGTCTGGGCAAAAGAAAGTCTCTAAGTAGTGAATTCTTGGCAGGAGACGTGACTTTCACTGATGCCGACCTGGAAGGGGTTGAATACCCACACAACGACGCGCTCATTATAACCCTTCAAATTGGGAGGTATGACGTGAGGTGTATCCTGATCGACTAAGGGAGCTCGACGGAGGTGATGTATGCCGACCTGTTCCATAAGTTAGGGCTCAAGAAAGAGGATTTGTTGAAATGTCATACCCCGTTGGTCGAGTTCAACGGTCAGCCCATCTTGCCAATGGGGGGAATCACACTGCCGGTCAGGGCAGGCTCTAAGCTCAAGAACGTTGAATTTTTGGTGGTAGATGTGTTGTCCCCCTACAATGCTATAATGGGGAGGACTTGGCTTCCCCAGCTTAAGGTCATCCCCTCAGCATATCATCAAGTCCTGAAGTTCCCAACTCCTAGAGGTGTGGAAACAATCTGGAGGGATCAAATGGTGGCCAGGTAATGTTTTATGGCTGCTATTCGAGGAAAAGAATGCTCATCCAGTGATGAGCAGATCTGTGTGGTTGAAGTTCAAGACAGGCCACTCCTTGAAGATGTTGGGAGAGCACCAACATAAAAGGTTGTAGAGCCACTGAAGAAGGTTATGCTGGATGAGGACGACCTAGATTGTCTCTTTCTGCTCGGATCCCACATGGCCGAGCAGGAAGAAATTGACCTAGTGAGCTTCCTCAGGTCAAATGTGGAGGTATTCGCTTGGACGTCGTATGAAAGGCCAAGTATTAACCCTGAGGTGATGCAGCACAGGTTGAACGTAGATCCTACGCACAAGCCCATTGTCGAGCACGTGAGGAGGTCCTCGGTTCAACACACAGAAGTTGTGACAGAAGAGGTAGAGAAGTTGCTCTAGGCAGGGGCCATAAATGAGGTGCAATACCCCTAATGGTTGTCTAACACTGTGGTCGTGAAGAAGAAAAATGGGAAGTGGAGGGTCTGTATTGATTTTACTGACCTGAACAAAGCCTGCCCCAAAGATTTGTTCCCACTTCCCAAGATTGATCAACTAGTGGACTTAGCAGCCGGACATGGAACCATGAATTTTTTGGATGCCTATAGGGGCTACCACCATATTGCTTTGAGCCCAGATGATCAAAAGAAGACCAGTTTCATCATCCCCAGAGGATTATACTGCTACAAGGTCATGCCTTTTGGCTTAAAGAATGCTGGGGCAACCTACTAGAGGCTCGTAACTAAGATATTTCAACCTATGCTAGGTTGGAGTATCGAAGTTTACATAAACGAAATGGTAGTAAAGACCGAGCAAGAACAAGATCATTTGACCGATATGAGCAGCGTCTTCAAGGTGCTGAAGACCTACAAATTGAGGCTCAATGCGTTAAAATGTGCTTTTCGTGTACAGTCGGGCAAGTTTCTGGGGCATTTGATCAGTAGGAGAGGGATTGAGGTAAACCCTAACCAGATAGCGGCAATTCAGAATATAAAATCCCCAAAGGCAGTTCAGGAGATACAACGAATGACAGGGATGGCAGCAGCTCTGAACAGATTTATTAGCCGATCATCAGACAAGTGCCATCATTTCTTTCAGTTGTTGAAAAAGGTGTATGGGGCGAGGAGTGTGATCAGGCGCTCCAAAAATTGAAGGAGTACCTAACCTCGACTCCTCTTCTCTCCAAGCCCCTATTCGGGGAGGAACTATATATGTACCTTGCAGTGTCAGAGCACGTGGCTAGTGTCGTCCTGGTCAGACTGAACATTGCCGAGCAGCTCCCCATCTACCATGTCAGCCACACCTTCCTCGATGCCAAAACTAGATACTTACCTCTGAAGAAGCTAACACTAGCTCTGGTTATGGCATCTCGAAAGCGCCAGTACTTCCAAGTGCACAAAATCATTGTTTTGACTGCACACCCGCTTAAAGTCTTGCTTCACCGAGCTAACTTCTCTAGAAGAATTTCTAAATGGGGAGTGGAGCTCAGAGAGTATGACATCGAATTTTGACCAAGAACAGCGATAAAGGGGCAGGTGCTCGCGAATTTTATCCCATAATTTTCCCGGCCAAGCACGCTGCACAACTCGAACTCAACCCCGCTCGAGTTCAAGCTGAGGGGAAGGATGACCAGGCTGGAACAGAAGCTGGAATAGAAAATAGGGAATCCAAGACAACCCAGAACGGCTCTGACTCTATGCAAAGATGGAGGATATATACTGATGGTGCGTCAAACCAGAAAGGCTCAAGAGCAGGGGTGGTCCTCATCTCCCCAGACAGATCAGTAATAGAGCACTCTATCAGATTGGGATTCCCAGCATCTAATAACGAAGCTGAATACGAAGCATTGTTCGCAGGGCTCAGAAGCGCCGAGCTCCTGGGCATTAGAAAGTTGAAAGTATTTTGCGATTCCCAATTAATGGTGAACCAAATGACTGGATAGTACAACGCAAGGGATGACAGGATAGCTGCCTATCTTTCCATAGCACTTGAGCTAATCATGGGATTCGAAGAAGTGCAGATCGAGCAGGTCAACAAGGAAGGAAATTTTCACGTTGATGCCCTAGCAGCCCTAGCCTCAGCAACCGAGCTCGAGCTAAAGAGAACAGTGGAAGTGCAGAAGCAAGAGAGTTCGAGCATTGATACGACTACTCGGTAGGTCTATGCTGTTGAAGACAACCAGGAGCTGAGCTGGATGGATCCTATCATCAATTTCCATAAAGATGGTCAACTTCCAGAGGACAATAAAGAGGTTCACAAGATCAGATACAAGTCTGCACGGTTTTGGCTATCTCCTAAGGGACAGTTATATAGAAGATATTTCTAAGGGCCCTATCTACTATGTGTTCATCTGACCAAAGTCTAAGATTTCCTGTTCAGAGGCCACACTGAGGGAAGGTTTATGGCACACTGAGCAATAAGCCAGGGCTATTGGTGGCCCTACATCCAAAAAGATGCCAAAGTGTATTCACAGAAGTGTGAGAAGTGTCAGAAATTTGCTTCCTTGCACAGGCAGCAAGCCAAGGAACTTAGCCCGATCACCAGCCCATGGCCATTTGCTCAATGGGGACTAGATATTGTTGGGCCATTGCCTAAGGCACCCAGTAATAAAAAATTCCTAATAGTGGCTACAGATTATTTTTCCAAGTGGGTGGAGGCTGAGCCCTTAGCTAACATTAGAGATGTGGACACGAAGAAGTTTTTATAGAAAAACATCATTACCAAGTTTGGTGTTCCGTGTGCCATAGTTGCAGATAATAGGAAGTAGTTCGACATCAATTTTTCAAGACATTCTACTCGGGCCTGGGAATAAAGAATTACTTTTCAACGCCTTCGTTTCCATAGAGCAATGGCCAAGAAGAAATCTCAAATAGGACACTTCTATCTGGGCTAAAGAGAAGGTTGGAGAAGGCTAAAGGAAAATGGGTGGACAAGCTCCCCTACGTGTTATGGGCCTACCGAACAACGCCAAGAAGTTCTACTGGAGTGACACCATTTGTCATGGCCCATGGCTTGGAGGCTATGATCCTTCTCGAGGTCGGGCTACCCATGATTAGAACTGAAGCTTTGAGTCCAGGAATAACAGCCTCAGCATTGCCCGGGATTTGGACCTGGCCGAGGAAAGAAGGGAACAGGCTCTGGTCAAGCTGGCGACCTACCACTAGCAACTTGTAAAATTTTACAACAAATGGGTGAACCATAGGAGCTTCTGGGTCGGCGAGTTGGTTCTCAGGAAGGTCCTCCTTAACACAAAGGACCCCCTTGAAGGCAAGCTAGGCCCGACCTGGGAGGGTCCGTACAAGGTCACATCAGTTGCAGGCACGGGAGCATACAGACTTGAAGATTTAGAAGGAAAGAAGATCCTGAGGCCGTGGAATGCACATAATTTAAGAAAGTTCTCTCATTGAAGCTTCAAATGTATATTTGTCCGGGGTAATGAATGAAGAGGATTTTTCAAAAGTTAGTGCATGATTAAAGACATCGCAATAAAAGTCCCAGATGACTTCGAGTCATGCCTGGGTAAGAAAACCCTAGCTAGGCTAGGCAATAAAAGTCCTAGATGACCTCGAGTCATGCCTGGGCAAGAAAGCCCTAGTCTGGCTAGGCAATAAAAGTCCTAGCTGACTTCGAGTCATGCCTGGGCAAGAAAGCCCTAGTCTGGCTAGGCAATAAAAGTCCCAGATGACTTCGAATCATGCTTGGGCAAGAAAGCCCTAGCTAGGCTAGGCAATAAAAGTCTCAGATGACTTCGAGTCATATCTGGGCAAGAAAGCCCTAGCCTGGCTAGGCAATAAAAGTCCCAGATGACTTCGAGTCATGCGTGGGCAAGAAAGCCCTAGCTAGGCTAGGTAATAAAAGGCCCAGATGACTTCGAGTCATACCTGGGCAAGAAAGCCCCAGCTCGGATAGCTGGCATCGGTACGATTGAGCAGAAAAAACCTAAGACGACCTTAAAAGACTCGATAATTTTGAGATTTCTACATCTCATTCCTGGGTCACGAGCACGCCTACTCAACAAATCGTAAGGTTTTAGCCCGACCAGGACCAAAAGGAACATTTTAGGCCGAAGTGTCGTTTCTCGGTCATGTACTGCATAGTTCAAATTAGTTCCAAGTGCTCGGGTGATGTTGTGAAATCATTAAACTCCTCAATTTGGTACAATCTAAGTGTGATTGAAGACTGTTCAACCTCCCAAAATGGTATGAGGCCAAGCTTGGCAAAGCTGCATCAGCCCGTCCGAACAGAAAATCAATGCACTTTAGTTGCCTAGCTCGGCTAAGCGTGTTGTTTCGTTCAGTCAGCTATGAATGCAGCATAGTTAAACCAAATGTTCGGGTATTATTGCATGATATCATCTTGCATGACACCAAATGTTCGGGTATTAAAGGCTGTCCGACCTCATAAGGGGGGTGGAGCCGAACGTCATATACTTACAAGTTTTTAAGATCAAAGAAGAGATGAATGCGAGGTAAAGAGCAGAAGTTAAACAAAGCTACTACATTAACAGAATGAACAATACAGAGCAAGCATAAATACATTAATGGAGAGTTTTTGCATTACAACCAGTAAGGGCCGACCTCACACAGGTAACGAGGCCATGCCCCGTAAACTAGGGAAAATGATAAAGGGCTAGTGAGTAGGATCTGCAACTATGGCTTGCTCGGGCATTGGAGCCTCCCCGGTGACCATTTCCTCTTGTACACCTTCCTGAGCGGCAATCTCCTCCTAAGCAACTCCCTCGTCCTGAACATTCTCATCATCGTCTGCGGTAAGGTCCACGGTAGTATTCAAGTTAGTGTTCCGCACTTCTGGCCAGAGCGGGTCAAGCTCTTCAAATTCGTCTTCGTGTTCGCACCTTGGAAGATCTTGCTCGGGTGGAAGAGGCTCGTTGTATTCCTCGAAAGGGGGAAGAGGGTTGTCCTACCGAAGGACCACTATAACAGCAGCCGCTAGGGGAGGGACCTCCACAACCGGCCTAGGAGGGCTGGCCTGCTCCAGCAAATAGGCTAAGTCATTGGGGAATGGCACGGTCGGCTGGAGCCAGGGAACGATCCGATGTAGCTCGGAGTCTTCAGGAATAGTAGCGACGTTGAGCGCGGCATCCCAACCCATCTTAAAGATTGGGTTCTGCAAAGTGAGGACCCGAGCTTCGTATTCGCCCTCGGCCTTGTTGTAACCAGCATTCCACTGTTCTTTCGCTGCGCAGGTAGAAGAGAGCTCGTGCTCAGTATATTCCTTCTGAAGTTCATCTTTGCTCTTCAGCACGGTAAAAAAGATTTGCCTCGTACTCTTTCGCGGCATCCATCGCTGAGGTGAGATGCAGTTCAGTAGCCTCTTTGGCCTTCGCAATCTCACCGAGTTGAGCACGGACGACTTTGTTTTCGTCTTTCAGCTTCAAGGTCTCGATATGCATAAGATCATACCTCTCCCTCAACCTACTATATCGCTCGACAGCTTCCATCCCCATTTTCAAGCCCTGCGTAGTTTGAAAATGTCAGCTCAGCTTACACGAGAAATAAACAAGTTAATGGAGTCCAGGAACTCACCACGACAATATGTTGTGTGGCCTGTTTGGTGATCTAGGCATCCGGGATGGCCTCGTACTCCGCATTATCCCTCGGCAGGCAGAGGCTCTTGGCCAGCACCCACGCCTCTTGATGGTTTTCCTGCGCGAAATCTTGCGCAGCGAGAGCCTTGCCACGATACGCCGGATGAAAAGTTAGTACCTCGGGAGCTTGAGTCACCTCCGCTGTTGTGGTTAGAATAGCCGGTGGCAGATTAACTTCGGTCCTCCTTCTCACCTGGCACTCGGCAACCTCTGAGGCGGTTGCCCTCTTCCTCTGAGCCGTTTGCGCGGTGGGTTGAGGGAGGGAGGCGGCCCGAGGAGCCGTGGTGGAGGTATATTGGGTGCTAGACAGAGGTGTTGGAACCCCCGTGGACAGAGATGGGACCTGACTAGACGACCCCGGTGCAAAGGATGGGGGAAGACTCCCAAGGAGAGTGCTGATGAGGTTGCTGCGACATTCTTCCTGCTCCTCGAGATGAGCTCGACCGGCTGGATGAGGGTCTGGATGCTATGGTTCTAGAGACCGATGCTCCGCTACTCGGAGCGACGTTTCCCTGGGTTCCTTTCGTCTTGTTCATCTTCTACTGGGACGAGACGGTGCTTAAGTTCTTCTGGTCAGAGGGGAACACTGTTGAACAGTCTGGAGAAACAATGCATGGCGTGGTCTCAATTGAGCACCCGCCTTATATGGCCGAGATTGACTCTACTGTCTCTCTGGTCCCTTCTGTCGCAGGCAGCGGATGTATTGCAGTAGGCACCTGAAAAGAAACATATTAGTGCCGAACAAGTAACCAAAACAACAGATGAAGGACAGTAACAGAAAGGAGTTCGGGTACCTGGTGATCCTAGTCGGGTTGGACAAAGCCGAGCCTGGGGATCTTGAACACCAGGCTCGAGCTGCCAGTTCCCCCAAACAACTATGAAGTCCTCGAGGTCACACTTATGAGAGTTCTTGAGCTCGAGCACAATATACCGGTTGTCTTTGGCTTTAAGATAGTATTTGTTCTGACCTCTGGCTGTCTCAGAAATGGTGTAGCAATACTGAATCTCTCAAACACCTAGATTGATGCCCATGTAGCGATTCAGTAAAGTTTACCCCATCAATATCAAGAAGAAATTAGGCGTAAGTTATGCCGGGCACAACCTATAGAAGGAAAGAGCCTCCGTTACAATGCTTGGGAGAGGGAACTCAATCCTCGACTCCAGAAGAGCTATGAGAGGAAAAACAGCCCCTTAGGCTCTCCCGTAGTCAGGGTCTCCTCTGCAGTAGCCTGGCGGATGCTGACATCATCAGGGAAGGCACGAGCCCGTCGGAGCTCGACCAGAGCCTCTGGAGTGTCCACATACCGCGCGAGATGCCCCATTTCGTTCTTTAAAAAAATGAATGAGGATGGTCAAGTTATGTGCATTTTCAAGAAATGTAATAGACGTTTTCCCCGGCAACACCACCACTGCAGGGGGTGGTAGCGGCGGCGGCGCCGGGGCATCAGGGACTTAGCCTAGGTAGACTAGCCTCCGCGGTAACAGTGGTGACGTCACTCCCATGGTGTTTACAAAATAGAGGAGGGAGGCCACTAGCAACCGTGCCGGTGGTGAGGCTTTAATGAATAAATAGCAAAGGATGATGGAACTAGAAAGATAGAACGCTAACCTGAGAGGAGAAGGTTCTGGGAGGCTGGAAAGTCACCGGAGTCGCAGGAATCTCAGTCACCGGAGTGATGCCAAAAATTGTCTGGTCTTTGGGAGTCTTGATGGTTCGTAAAAGAGTGGGAGAAGGATGACCTTCCCCTTTTTATACCTTCCCTTGCATATTCAAACGAAGTGCCAAAAGATGGCATTTATGGCGCGTGCTCTGACGCGCACCGTGTGCATTTAATGCGCATTTAACATAAGCGGAACACACATCTCGAGCAACCCAATCTGAACAGATCACGACGGTTGATCTCGTAGTACTAGTGTTCAGATCAAAAGGGCAAGCGCTATTCCTAGTCAGATTAATGATTCTGAGCAAAATTTCTTGATCGGGCTTGAAATTCTGAGCAAATCATATTAATTAGGTCAAATGATTAATATTTATTGAAAACGACGGCCGACATCCCTGCGATGTTCCTGTACCCAAGGTACTGTTGGTGCCGTACGCACTTAATGCGCATTCAATGCATGCAATAAATGCGCCGCAGAACCGATAGGGCACTGCCACATGGCAGAAATGACCGTTGGCGTGTGAGAAGGCTAAAGGATAGTACTTCAATGAAGCTTGCTCAATAAGCCTCCCGATCAAAAGGCGAAGTGACAAATCGAGCAAGAACATCACATCATCTTTCAGTAGCTCAAGTTCTCGAGCAACAACAAGATGATGGGGGTAATTGAGGGGGATCAAATCCCGACCAGAGTCACATGGAGCATAAGTGGAAGGACGTACAGCGCAACAATCCTTTCGACCATGGCACGCACCTCGGTATACCCACACTAGCTCGGACAGTTAACCGAGCTACACAGATGATGCGTCTGAGGTCCGTAGACCTCGGCACGAGATGAATTCGAGCGATGGTTCTTGGCTCCGAGCTCATAAAGAGTTCAATGTCGACCTTAGACGCAAAGTGCTCGGCATCATGAAAGGGAATGCTCGGCATCCAAGTCCGAACAGGACGAGCTGTGCAACCCCTAGATTCGAGCTTGAGGGATGATACGTGTATCAGAAAAGCAATATGATGATAAGAGATCTGTGGCAGTTGAACCAACTCTAAGGCTAGGAAGTTAGAAAGAGTTGACTTAGACATAGCCTATACTAGGTCTGAGAATTGATGGACAGCTTGACATGACAAAAGGCACTTGCAGAAAGATCTTGCAAAGAGATCTAATGATGGTACTGATAAGTCACCATCATGGTATTAATTGCTATGCATTGATTAGAGAGAGTGAGTACAACCCGACCTGCTCGGGTCGGGTCGGACTCCACAAGAGGGTCGGGTCGAACTCCATAAGCGGGCTGAGTATTTTTTTTCTTATAAATAGCCAACACTCTCAACATGTAAGGTATGCTCACTCAAAATTTTGTCAAAATATTCTCTCAAGTTCTTCTTTCTCTCAAACCCCTTGCCTGACTTGATCATCAGAGGGTCTACCGGTATAAAGCCACCGGTGGGCATCTCACCCCTTTCTTGTGTACACAAACACGTGGCATACATCCCTGATACCACAGCCAGCTTGGACGGGACCAGTTGATCCTAATTCTTATCCTCTACAATATATATATATAAATTTGTGATTTGTGTAATTGGTATATATATTCACACACACACACACACACACACACACATATATATATATATATATATATATATTTAAGCCAATGAGTTTAACGGCGATAGTTGCGGTTTGAGGTTTGGGTGGTGATTTGAGGTTTAGCTCATAATTTTCTCCGCTAGGGGGATTTTCCTGCCATTGGTGGAGTCTCTAGAGCACAAGTTTGGATTTTCCTTCATCTTCAATGTTCATGACCGCCATAGGGGCTGGATTGAAGGGGGACTTGGACGAGAAAAGAGGCTGGGGTTGTGGTAGTGGAACTGGCAAGGAGAACCGCCGCATTAAGAATGGTATTTTTGTTATTTTTGTTTTCGCCTTTAACGGTGTTATTAGTGAGAGAGTGTAGGAAATTTTCTAAAAATAAGAAATAGACAATGATATAATAGGAATACAAAGGGTCTAAGTATAATTTATCCTAAATTTTTATTTTATTTAAAATTAAATTGTTGATAGCATGTGCAGCTTACATGAAAATTAATTTAAAAGGCATGTTTTGGGAGATAGGTTTTAGTGTTAGTGGCAGGAGGAAAGAGTTGGTTAGTGCCAGAAATAAATGGGAGAAAAAATTAACTTTGATTAGGTCAAACTGTATTAAATGTGATTTTAGGCACATGCAATGGTAGAAATAGAGTTGTCAATTTTATTTGAAATTAGACTGTATTTGGAATGTTTGGAAGAAAAACTGGCTTTAGTGGGTTTGAATAACATTAAAAATGCATTTAAGCACAAACTATAGCTACTAGGAAAGGCTATAAGAAACATATTTTTCCTCTTCTTCTCTCTCTCTCTCTCTCTCTCTCTCTCTCTGGAGTGAAATTACATTTTTACCCTTTATGAATCTTGATGAAGAAGCTTGGTTCCATCCTAAGGAATTGTTTGGTTTTCAACTTAAATGACTACTTACGTGGCTGGTTTGTAACTAAAACTTGGTGGTCAAAATAGATTTTAGAGGAGAAGTTTGGCAGTTGAGTGGTTTTAGTTTTATAGGCTTCTCACCCAGTTAACGGTTCGAGTCTCCCCAACTCCTTTCTCTCCTCCCCTTCCCTCCCCTCTCTGCCGCCCTGTACTCTCCCATCAAAAAAATAAAAAAAGATAGATTTTAGAGTTTGTTTGGATTATTGGGGAACATAAGATAAGTTGAGGTGATGGGTGTAAGGTATTGTTTCTTTTGAGGATTGAGCTAGATTATTGCATTTTAAGGATTTTTAATTTAAAAAAAAAACAACATTTTAACACATTATCTCATGATGCCGCCCCCGTTTCTTTTTATATTTGTATAATTTATGTCTTTTTGTTTATATAAAAGGAGACAAGAAAACTTTTTGTAGGCTTATTTCTTGGGTTTTGGGCTAAGCATTTGATTTTTGTGTCTTTCCGCTTAGGAAGTTGGATTAACTATTTAAAATAGAAATTGACAATATGCTGGCCTAGTCCAATCTCATGTTTGAATTCATAAAGCCTTTTGATTAGGTTGGTCCTTTTCGAAGAAGTTGAGAGCAATGACTTTTTTTTCAAACTTAAAATCTGATTTAATTTTTTAACTTGAACTTTCAATTCGAATTGCACTTTATTTTCTATTTATTTCATGATCTCAAAAATTTGGGTCTTTACTACTTTAAAATATCTTTATTTGAGGATATTAAATTTGCCAGTATTCACTTTCAAATTGCATTATTCTGCTAAAATTTTACAAATTTTCCATCAAGATATTTAAGGTATAACTCTTTTTATGCATATTTATTGTAGAGTGAGAATTCATTAATCTTTATTCTTTTTATGCATTTTTATTGTAGAGTGAGAATTCATTAATTCTCAATTTTTTGGTCCTTCTCATGACCTTAACTTTTCGATTCTCTCATAATCTAAAATTGATTCTCGAACTGATGGTCCTTATCATGACCTAAAATTACCTTTTTCGGTCCTTTTATGATCTAAAATCGATTCTTAGCTTCTTGATTCTCTTCATGACTTTAAACTAGCTCCTTGATCTTTTTATGACCTAAAATTGATTCTCAACTCTCGGGTCCTCTTAATGACCTTAAATTGACTATTCGGTCATTTCGTGATTTAAAACTGATTCTCAACTTTCTAATCCTAGTCATGACCTTAAACTGACTCTTTAGTCTTTTCATAACCTAAAATTAATTCTCAATAGTCTGGTTTTATCCAAGAGCTTAAACCTTCCCGATCCTCGTTATTACCTAAAATCGATCTTCGATCTTCGATCTATTTCAATCATTTTTTTTGTTGATAAGCAAACACACACACACACACACACACACACACACACCCATACCTTGCACTAAGCAAGGTTTAACTCCCAAATTCACATTCGATCCGTGTTGAGACACACACTCCCATACCTTGCACTAAGCAAGGTTTAACTCCCAAACTCACATTCGATCCGTGTTGAGACACACACTCCCATACCTTGCACTAAGCAAGGTTTAACTCCCAAACTCACATTCGATCCGTGTTGAGACTCTAGATTTCGTCTTCAGTATGTTTCTATCATGAGATCATATGTTTGTATCATGAAATCATGTGTTATTACATGTTTGCATGATGAAATTACCTTTCATGCATTATGATTCACTTGTTTGCATTACATGCATTGATTGCCCCCACAAATTACGTTTTAGTTTGATCCCTTACAATGTGGTATTTAGACAGCTCGATAGAAATTTGAGTATGACCACCTTTTTTTATATGATTTTATTAGCCTATGATCAACAGTTTAGTCATAAGAGATTGACTCTAAAACTTTAACATTCACTTGTACTATGAATTTTATAAGTTTAATTTGTCAAAAATAGACAACGGTAGGCACACTAATTTGACTCAACAACCAATTGTGATCTTGAAATGTCATGGCCGTCATATTTATCAATTATTTATAGTGGCCATAATGTTCAACATTCACGGCCAAGTCCTTTATATAGAATTTTTTAGTCCTAATGCGTGCTAAGATGTCAGTGAACGTCGTCAGTGTTCAAAATTCCTTACTAGCATCATTTTTGGCCTTCTTCTTTTTTTTTTTTTTATAAAGGAGACCTTTGCCTGAGAGTACCAACATTTTACTAAATTTAATTCCGGACTTTGAGCTGGATTCACTCCTCAAATCTCACACTATTTCTGTTGTAGTTTACTCTATTGAGCTTGTGTTTGGACAAGTGTTCTTTATAGATTTTTTAGCTTTTGGATTTTTTTAATAAAAAAATAGATATAAAAAATATATAAAAAAGCTAATTAATTATAATAAAAAACCAAACAAATAAACTTTTTAAAATGCTTTAAAATTAAAAATTTTAAAAAAAATACTTGTCCAAACATAGGCTGAATATCATCATTTATCGCGATCACCACGTGAAAAACGACATAAAAATGAAAAAGTCTAGATCTCCTGAAATTTTTAACCTATTAAATGACCGAATAGCATTTCCGCACGCGACAGAGTTCCAAACTCAATTTTACTAGTAATTTAAAATTTTTAATTATTTAGTTAAAATTTTTAAAAAATAGAAATATAAAAATATAACATTGCTCAGCTAACAAAAATTAGAAACTTAAAAAATTAATTTTACTAGCAATTTATTTTTTAAAGATTTTGTGTTAAAAATTTAAAAAAATAAAAGAAATGCTACATCTGCCGAAATAATGTACCGAGTTATTTAACCGAATGAACTTTAAAAAAATTAAGTTAATTGAATATTTTTAACTATATGATTTGATTATTTTTATTTATCATTATTTTTTGTAAAATTATATTACCATTCATTTATATTTCAACAAATGTGAT
>JAOTRH010010845.1:0-23187 GCA_034768845.1 Heliamphora exappendiculata
TGGTGCCGCGACTGGGCGGTGAGAGGGCAGGGGTGGCAACACCCTGTGTCGTTGCGGTGATGTGGCCGGTGGTGCCCCATCACCGCGACGATGCCGGAAAAAATACTACAGGCTACAAGAACGTAGCTCTGATACCATGAAAAAATTGAGAAAAAAAAATAACTCTATATTTTCTGTCTTTTGAAACAGTATAATATATGGTCTATTTATAGGCGAATAGAGATAAACAATAAAGAAAACCAAATTAGAATAAAATCAATCTAATCAATTTAATATTCCAACAAATATTTTTATTTAACTTTTTAATTTTTTAATTTTTTAATTTTTTAATTTTTTTACTCTTTTGGCAAACCAACAAAGTTACTTTTTGACCAAAAAGGCTAAAAAATCAGCTACAATCAGGCCTCTATTTCTAATTTTGGTTATTGGGTTCATCTTGTTATTAAAAAAGTCTAAAACTAAGAAATATTAACGAAAATATGAAAAAAAATTAATAGAAAAAAAACCATATAACGGCCTCATTTGGAATTTTTTAGCGAAAACACAAAAAAAAAAAGTCTAGAAAAAAAAAGGAACATAAGAATTGACCTTTTTGGCTTTTTTTTTTTGTTTTTCTTGAACTTTTTTCCTTTTATATTTTGAATTTTTTTTAATTTTTTAGTTCGTCTCAAAACTTGTTAATTTTATGTTAAAAAGATTTGTACATTTATTCACCTATTTTTTTCTATTTATTCTTTCTCTCTTGTTATACTATTTTACTTTATATTTTATTTTATCATAACTTATTTATTTGATTACAAAAGGGGATTCTCGTTTCTATAAACTTTGCTTTATAATTTATTCTTTTATTATTATTTGATCAATTATCAATAATTTTTTAATTAAATAGTATTACAATGTTATGAAAAGAAAGAAAAAAAATACAAACTTTAAAGGAAAACAAATAAAAAAATAGGTGGCAAAAACATGCAATTAATTTCTTAAAGATTTTTTATTCTATAATACTTAATATAATATGAATATTACAAAAATAAAAATGATTTACTTTGTTCCATATGGTTCTCTAAAGTTTAATTCATAAATTGAATCACAATAAGTAGTTCTTCATATTGCAAACATGACATAAAACTATCATAAAGTGAATGAAAAATTAGTTGAAAATAGTTACAAATTAGTTATTAGTATAAGGGTGTGTCTTTTTTGAATAGTCACGAATTTTTTTTTCTTTCTCTCTTTCTCTATATGTATATATTTATTTATCTATCGTGTTTAGGAATTTGGTATTAGTGTGTCAAATCTTTATTGCATATATTGCATTTGAGTTCATGTAAAAAGAAAATATAAAATATTATTCGATTCGTCACGACTCATGACCACTTATTAAAGTGTTTTTTTTTGTAATAGAATATCAAATAATTGTAGCCTAAGGGACAAACATCCTAAATATGATATACACCTAACATAAACGAAATTTATTTTAAGATCGTAACGTGAAATACTAGTTTTAATGTATCTTTGTCTTCAAATTGTTATGGTTAATTTGTAAGTCTAATTTCTATTTATTATTTACTTGTTTATTTATTACAATTGTACAAAAAGTATACATATTAATCAACACTTACTTAAAATTCAAACCAAACCTTGTTAAAAAAAACTTCAATCAAACTATATACTTTAGATCAAATTGAATCGATTTATTAATTCTATTAATTTTTTTTAAACAATCTGAGTGTAGAGTGTCGCTTTCTCTACTCATATTGACCCAATTGCCATTTCAGAAAAAGATGCTATTATTTCAAAGTCTTATATTATTTATAACATGACCATGACATTACACACAAAACAAACATCATTACACACATGACACACACTCTCTTTCTAATTTTTATTTCACATAAAAGTTCAAAAGCAAACACAACAAAGTAGCTGAGTTAGCTCAGTTGTTTCACATAAAAATTTCTTACTCAACATCATTGGTTCCGTACAATTTTAAAGGAAAGTGGGGAGACCCTCTCGGGCAGAACACAACCCTGTAGTTAGTCCCACCAGGACAGGTAAATGTGCTAGTGGGATCATCTTGAGGATAGCTATAAGCATCACGGCACCTATCTTTGAAGAACCTCGAGTAATTTGTGGGCCCACAAGGCCCATTTGTGCAACAAAATTCTTGGGTCTTGAAAACCGTGCACGGGTTATTGCACCCGCCCGGAGCCCGCAACGAGTTTGGGCATTGCCCGTTAATATCGGCCGTGCACGAAATGGGCCGGCACTTGTCGGCTGGGCTCCGGGTGGGACTGAACTCCATGGGGATGTTGAACCCATCAACCAAAGAGATGTCAAAGAAGTCCAAGTTACCAAATTGGTTCAGGGCGTATTCGGCTAGGGTGTTGGGTGGGACCCCCCAACCCTTGCACTCCAGAACACCACCGCAATCCCCGGTTTGGCAGCGGCCCTTCCCACTCCCATCGAAGTTGCAATTGGTCCGGCCCCAAATGCGGGCCATGGCGGTGCCACCGGGCACGTTTAAGGTCCAAACTTGGCCACGATCAAGGCGACGGCCGCCACCTGGGGAGGCGGCTGCCCAAACCGTGTAGGGACAGTTGCTGCGGATTTCAAAGGTGGCGGCATGGGCGGAGGAGCTGAGGAGGCCAAGGAGGAGAAAAAAGGGGAAGGAAATGGCTAAGGAGCTCATGGTGGTGGATGATGTGATACTACTACTATATGGTGGTGGTTAGTTTTTTTGGTAGGAGGTAAGTGGGGTTTATATAGGGCGGGGGCGGCTTTTGGATTCATGTAAATAAATGGTTTGGACACTTTTTTTGGACACCATTTCAATGAAGGAATAAACTCTGGATCATCCGTGTAAAAGTTAAAAAGTAGGGGCGGCTACACGAGGATGAAACTTTAGAAAATGTTTGGTGGAGACTTGGTCTTGGATGTTATTTTCTTTCCTCACGACACATGTCCAAATTAGGGTTTTAAATTGCATAGTAAATATTAGGTGTTAGGAGTGTAAAGTTTGGTTGTTGAAATTTAGTTAATTTTTTGGAGTTCGATAGATAAGAGCTATTATGCTTTTAAATGTGTTTTTTTGTGAGTCTTAGCTTATGTTTGAACTAATTTTTTTAAATTTTTATTTTATAAAAACACAGATGTAAAAATATATAGAAAAAATCAACTAAGATCAAATAAATAGACTTTTTTTTGAAAACTTTTAAACAAAAAAAGCTTTCAAAAAATCTAGTCCAAACATAAACTTAATTCATGGAGCAGAGGCTACACATGAAGAAATTCTTTTATACCCGTTTTGGCTTTTGACATTTTTTGTGAATTTTTATATTCGCTTGTTATATATGTTAAGTCGTTTAATTCTTATATTGTATTATTTTTTCTTATAGTGAAATCGTTGAAATTCAATAAACATGACTTTAATTTTGGGTCAACTACGTAAATTGTGTTTTTGTGTGTGATTACTCTATTATTTTTTCTTGTTATTATTTTTTAATTTTATCATACCATTAGAAGCGGTGGGTACAATACCGAGTGATACCACGAATGCTTAACAATTCATTAGTTAAAAAATCGACTTTTAAATTATCCAAGCAAAAACTTAGTAAATTCAGAATTTCATTACACATAGATATTTAAATATATATATTTGGATAATTATAGATACTCTCCTCATAACAGAAGTTAGCCGGCCTTATAATTAGAACTGTTAAATTCTTGACTTAAGTACTAGTCATCATGTCATGCATCTGTCACAAAATTATGCTCATAGGGTTTGTTTGTTTGGAATATATGATGAAAGACAAAACCTTTTTAATTGAATACGAAAAAAATGTAGGCCTAAATATTTTGTTTGTCTCTCATTTTTTTGTATATTTTATTTTTGTTTTTTCATTAGTTTTGAATATACCTTCCTCCAGGGCCAGTTTGGCTATTCTAACTTTTTAACTTTTTAGCTAAAAATACCAAAAATCAACATTATCTGTTAAGCAAAAAAATAAAAAAGTTAAAAAGTCAAAAAAATTAAATTAAAATACTAACTCTTAAAATATTCTATTCAAACTCCAATCATTTTTAAGATACAATAATATTTTCATTCATATCTTATTTACTGTCACTACTAACTATATGTAATTAGTAATATCAAATATATAGAATAATAAAATTATTTAATTTAAATAAAAAACAAAAGGATAACTTTTTATTCAAATAACTAACTTAAAAGTTGAGACCCTAATTGGCAACTTGATTTTTTGGCTAAAAACACTAAAAAGCCAAAGTTGTTTGTTTGGCAAAAAAGTTAAAAATTCAAAAAATTAAATCAAAACACAAATTCTTTGAATATTCTATTCAAACTTTCACCACTTTTAAAATACAATAATACCCCTTATTCATAACCTATATAGTACTACTATCAATTACATATAATTGTTAATATCAAATATACAGAAGGAAAAAATTGTTCATTTTGAACAAAAAGTCAAAATTTTTTTTTTTTTTACCGAAATAACCAACTTAAAAAAAGTTAGCTTATAAACTAAGTAATCAAATAACTTGCTTTGAATCTAATTTAATTTTTTTAGTTAAAAACATAAAAAAATAAAAAAATAAGCTTTTAAATTAGTTGTCAATCGGGTCCTAAGTTATCAAATAACATACTTTGAACCAAATTTATTTTTTTCACTAAAATTACAAAAAAAAAATAAAAAAATAAACTTTTAAACTAATTGTCAATTAAATCTTAAAATATTACATCTTCTATTGTGTTACATATCCTCCACCATGCATATATTTTCATCTCATCCAAATGTCAAACTAATTCCTCTTTTTCTTATCCAATGTTATACTATCTCCGAAACACACATGATATATATTACTCAGTAGTATATATAATTCTACATCTTCTCCTAAATATTATGTATCTCATCCAATATCCCAACAATATTATATAACTCTTTACCCTTCTATACTCTCTCATTTCATATATGAACAAACAAACAGGCTTTACATATTTTACCAACTTTCAAAATTTTCCTTTTATATATTCTTAATTCTATCTGCTGAGAACCTCACCACTTTTGAATTTTTGAAAACTATTTTTGCATAAGAATTAAGAGAATATAAAAATGCTGAGTATTTTCTACTTCTTATTTCTTATGTTGTCAAAAACACCAAAAAAAAATAAAAAAAATAAAAAAAATAAAAAAAGCAATACAAATTATAAAATAGTTTTTCTACATGTACACACACGAGTCACATATCTGGACGCACCCCCTCTCACGAGGTAAATTTTATACAATTATAAGACTCACCTCATATGAAAATAATGTGTTCGAATTTGTGTATTTTTCAAAATAAAATAACTTCTTGAATGGAACCAAATAATTTTCAGGAACACAAAAGGGTACTTCCTCGAAATTGTAGTTTGCTCTCCCACATGCAAAATTGAGTTGGGCCGTGGAGAGCAGGTATTGGGCCGGGCTCACCGACTCCAAAACTGGCCCTGGTCAAAGTGCTTGCCCCTATTGGCCCACAGAGAGAGGAAGCAGCCCAAATTGAGTTCCTGTACTAAGGGTGAGGGTGTTTACTGTTAGGAATGGTAACGGCCCACATGGTGTTCACAGTGTTCAACTCATACCCAAAATGTCAGATCAGTTTTATTTTTTTACATTAATAATAAATTCGACAAATTCTATATAGTGTAATAATCAAATTTAAAAAATATATTTCACAATCATATTTATTAAGAGTATAACAACATGCATGTACCACAATACACACCGTAGCGCACAATGTAGGCGTACCACTGTGCACAGGTATGACTTTGTGCCTTTGTCACGGAGTCATGACTTATGAGCGTGATGTGGCCTGTGTGCTTGACTGCCTGTGTGAAATGATATTTTATAGCTTCATAGTCATAGGGGTCTTGGGCCATAATGCATTTAAATTGAACGGGCTAAGCGGGTTTCTTGGGCCAGGCTCTAGGGCTGAGCTCTTGGGAGAAGCGGGCTTTAAACTTTATACTCAAGTCCAGTCTTAACATTATTCGGGCTAGTCTAGTTAGCCCAAAAATTTGGCTTAGGTCGAACTTCAGTCCAACGGATCGATTAGGCTTGAGTCGGGTGACGAGCCAATAAGTAAAATGATGACACTTAAATGTAGCAAGCCGATCAATAACGAGAACTAACAGATCAATTACAAAATTTAAAAATATTAAGACCCTTTTGGATTGAGGATAGCTATTCTGAAGAATAGAAAACTTTTTCTTTAATATTGTATTATTATTTTGACGTAATATTAGGTTGAAAAGTGTAAATAATTGACAAATTTATAAGTGTTAACTTAATTGAGATGTAAATATTGATGCAGTTTTTCACTGTTTTTTTTAATTTTTATGTAATTAATAAAATTATTTGAATAATAAAAAAAATTCTTTCTTAATAAGTAAATCTTGCAAATTTTGTGAGATGAAATTCTACTAATAATATATAATTTTTTTATGCAAAAGCAAATTCTAATGTTCTGATCCAAATATAATTGGAATCAATTAGACTAGCATTCCTACATGCTTCAAAGCTATGTTCAAGTCATACCCAAAATAATCAGTGTTTTGAATCACGATAAAGTCCAACTCATTTGGATTATAAGTAAAATTGAACAAAGGTGAGCCAGCCCTTTTGGATCAATGAGGCGGATCATTTTCATAGAAACCATAAGGGCAAGAACACTAGCCTGCCCACTAGCCTAGTTTGGCTAAATCCATCGGGATGGCTTAAGCTTAACTATTTAAGTTCAAGCTCGGTCTACTCGGTCCGCCACAAAAAATAACGCATTAGGTACAACCCGTGAACGGACTTAGGTACTACTTATGCAACCCGGTATGGCTTGTTGATGACCCTTAGTTTGAGCTAAGCTCTTGAGCTTCCATTACAACAAAAAGCCTCATTTGACCCTTAGCTTAAAGGATTATAAACTGAACACCATGTTCTCCTTCTTGAATTGTGCTTGAATTGGCCGAGCTTCTAAACTTCCCACCACAACTAGGATGATCCTTAGAAGACAGAGTACCGCTAGTGCTTGGTGGCTAAGGGTGCTCGATTATAAAACACAAATGCTCAAGTAATAACTCAGACTTTTGAAGAAAAGATATTCCGAATATTAGATTGTGCATACTTTTTAACCATGAGGGTGTGGTTATATTTATAGTAGTGATTTTTAAGATTTTCTCATTGGATGAGATTCTAACCTTCCTTCTCGAAGTATCCTTGAGAGTATCAGGAATGTGATCTCTTTTGGCATCAAATCCTCCTTTTTTTTTTCATTTCAACCAAACTCTCCTTCCTTTTGGGGAGCTCTTTTCCCCAATGCTTTGTGCTCTAATTCGGTTGCTTCTTTCATTGGAACAAATTTAAATTCCTGAGAATTAGGAATCCTTTGCGTCCTAAGCTGAATCTCCTTTTCTTTTTGGTCAAACAACAGGGTTTTGGGGGGATTCCCCAACCATTCCATTCAGATGAGGTATTTTTCCTTTTTGGGCTATCCTCCCAAAATCCTCACTCGGCCTTTTGCTTTGGACCCCTTTACCCTTGTTTGGATTTGTGAGTCATTCCTGAGTGGATTTGGCATTATTCACCCCCTTAGAACATCTCCACCAATCTAGCTAAATTAGCTTTTTAGCTATTTTAGTTAACCAAATACATAAAATAAAACTCTAACAAACTAATTAAAAGGTTATCTATTTTAGTGTTAAGCTACAATAGTTCAACAAATTTGTTGAGTTACTATTCACTTAACAAATCATATTTTTATATTATTTCTACTATTCAATCAATAATTATTTTTTTAAATACTTAAAATTGTGAATAAAAAAGTCACGATTAATTTTTAGAAGAAAAAATAATGCTGTTTATAATTGGTTACCGTAAAAAATATGATTGTTAAAATTAAATATGACATTTGTTAAATACAATTGCTTTAAAAAGAAAATTTAGGTAGCAAACTTGTCCATTAAGAAGAAAATTTCGATTCTTTGGTTCTTCCGTTATCAATTCTAACTTGTCCTATAACACCATGACCTTTCACATTAGGGGTGTGAGCAGGTCAGCGCGGTGCGAATTGAGTGAAAATCTATTAACCAAACTATTTATATCGATATAAAAAATTTCAATCCACCACCAAACCACCTGCTTTATAAAATCAACGGATTAGTTGTTTATTTGGGCGGTTTTGCAATGACGAATTAGACGGATTGACGATTTAAAAATTAAATAAATATTTTATTAAAATATTAATTAATTCAAGATCAAAATAGTGACTACATCAATTTAAATAAAATATTTATGTAAAAATTAAAAAAAAATTTCAACAATGCATTTGAGTACTAATAAAAACAAACATCATACATTCATGATATAAGATAATAAATACCAAATAAAATATTAAAAAAATAAATAAGCATAAGTCAGTGGTTCACGAAGCTACTGACTCACTGTTATAGAAAATTAAAAATCAAAAATATTTTGGGATTAAAGAAATTAGAAAGATATTTTGGTACGAGATATTGAGACCTAGAATTTCTAATTTTTACTTTTCTATTTATGCATTACGAATTAATGATTATGTTAGAAGTTATGTGTTACAAATTAATAATAAAACAAAAAATAATTAAGTAATAAGTATTATATGCGGGCGGGTCGGTTGAATAGCGGGTGGAAGTGATTGAAACCGCCACCATTAACCGACCCGTGTGGTCTCTTTCTCAACCGCTCAATTTGCTTTGTCCTTTGATTTTAATTTGCTTGGGTCTGTGCAGTGTGGGCGGATGCGGGGCAGTTTGGCGAGTTGGGCGGATTTTTAAACATCCTTACTTCACATGACCACGATATTGTTCGATTTGGATAAAATTCCTCATGATTTTATTCTTTTTAGGGGGTCACCCATTATTGCATTGCTCCCATTCAAGCATGCTTAACTGCGGAGTTCTGTTAGGGTCTCTATCACCTGGAAAAAAGTCTCGTTGAATGTAAGGGTATAAGATTTTTTTTTATAACCTAAGAACTCTGTCTCATTTTTCAACGTAGGATATCAGAATATCACAATCCATCGCTCTTAGGGCTGCAAGTCTCCATCCGGTAGTCTGCCAGCTCCGATAGCTTGCCAATCCTTATCGACCCGCCCACTCAATAGCCCGCTCACATGTCATGTGAGACAGCAGGGGCCCACACTCAGAAGTGAGGAGAGTCGGCTCTGATACCATCTGTAACACCCCGACCATTCTCGTGGCAATGATATTGTCCGTTTTAGGTAAAAATCCTTACGATTTTATTCTTCATAGGGGTCAATCATCATTGCATTGTTCCCACCCAAACAATACTTAACTGCAAAATTCCGTTATGGTCTCTATCACTTGAGAAAAGACCTTATTGAATGTAAGGATCCAAGATTTTTCCTTTATAACCCAGGAATTCTCTCTCCATTTCTGATATAGGATACCAAAATATCACACGTTCACTGGTAGGATTCTCTCGAAATTCTTCTTCCTTCTCTCTCTCTTGCCTTTTTTTTTTGTGTTTTTTTAATCTTGTAATAAATATTAAAGAATGATAGCTAAAATAGCTAGTATTGATAACTTGTAGAATCAAAAGTGATTTAACTAAAATAATATGGCTACATAAGTTTGGGCTTACTTGGCTCAGGTTTAATTTTCGCCTTTCTATGTTTTGTATCTGTTGAGCCATGTAAAATTCTCTATCATTAAAAAATATCTATAACTTCTGCATAAAACAAGTGTCGAGGTATTTGGCAAAATTACGGTTAGTGATTTTTAATTTTTAACTATTAATTTTAGTTATAAGTTATAATCTTTTCTAAACACTTATAATTTTTTTTCTATTTCAGTTACAAGTTATAACTTTTATTAAATACTCACAACTTCTGTAATAAACTATAATATATAAATTATTAATTTCAGTAATATCAAACAACAACAAAGAGTGTTATTTCTTTATTATGAACATCTGTGCCTTTTATTTTTGTTTTGACTTAAATAGCCAAACTGTTTTACTCCAATGGAGTCCTATATTTTTTCAATGGAGGAAAAACGAAACGAAATAAAAAAAAGAAAGGAAAGAAAAAAGAAAACATACTACATGACCTAAATCCATTCTTTTGCTGGCCGGTTGAGCTAATAAAATGAATGCATATATCTTTAAAAAAATACTTATTTTTTATTCCATCATCTTGAACAACTGGATAAGAAGTAACTATTTTATTTATTTATCTTACTTACTTTCGTTTTTAGTAAACTCTTTTTATTGTTGATCAAATAATTATATTTTTATTGAATTTTTTCATTAAGATGAGTCATAAAAAAATAACTAAAATATAGCAAAAATTCATAAAAGATAAAAAATAAGTCAAAATAAGTTAATAAGCCAAATCATATAATGCCTATACCGTCTTTAGTGAATTTGTTTTATCTTTTAATTAAAATTTTTATTTTTACAATTTCTCTCATCGAGATGGTCCACAAAAAGGAAGTTTTTTAATTTAAAAAAGAATTCTTTAAACAAGAAAATAAATAAATAAAATTCTTCCAATTGAGCCCAAACTTGTCTATTTGCAATGGGAAAAGTGAGGGTGTAAAAGTGGTTAGAGGCTAGCCTGGGCAGTTATTGTAGTGGCTTGGGCCGGGCCCAGCCAAAGTTGTAGACGCCCAAACCTAAAGAGTAGTGGGCTAGATCTAGATCTCACATTGGAGCTGAGGCCCGGCCCCAATTTTAGTACCAAAGCCCAAAAATAGCGTGACCAGCCCGGTTAGAGATTTAATCTTATTGCATTTTTTAATAATTTATTATACTAAAAAATAAACGTATAAAAATTAAATAATAGTAAAAAATAATGATTATTAAAAACTTATATTTATAAACTAAAATAAATATAATAAAGACTATTGTTTATTAAATTATAAGCTAATTTATAAATATAAACTTATAATAAATTATTGTTTATTAAATTATAAATACCTATTATATTTGAAATTAAAAGTGAGTTTATAAATATAAACGTATAAAAAATTATTATTTATTAAATTATAAATACCATTGTGTTTTAAATTATTATATATAAGCAATTAAAAAATATTATTATTATAAGTTAGTTTATAAAACTAAAATAAATATAAGAAATATATGAACATAGCATATAAAAGCAATTTTAAAAAATAATACCAAATATTTTAAAAATTATTTTATTTTTAAAAAAATCCCGAGTCAAGCCCCTAATACTCTTAGAGCCTAGCCAGGACCTCTTCCTCTAAAAAAATGGCCAACTAATCCAAAATTTAACGAGAATTCTACTATTTTGGGTCAAGCTCGAGTCAGACCAAGAAAGAATCGAACCGGCCGGATTGATTTTACATCCTAGGGCAAAGACTAAAAACCACATCATTCTATTTTTGATACGGACCCATTTGGGTTGATTTTGAAAGAAAGTCTTGTTTTGCGTGTAATGAAGTGAAAGTTCTCAACAATATTTTTCCACTATTATTAAGTTAAACCAAGGGCTTAATTGATAATGAGCATGGATTTTTATTTTTATTTTTTATAATTTAGTTAAAAAGTTAAATTAAATTTAAAATAGGTTGCTTAGTAAATTGGTTCTAAGTAGTTTTTTTTTAAAAGTTAGGTAATTGAGTAAAAAGTTAATATTTTTTAAATTCAAATTGGAGAGTATTATTAACAATTATGTATAGTTGATATTGATTGTAAATAAATTTAAGTATAAGTCTGGAGGAGATAAAAAATAAACGTGAGCATAATTAAATTTGGCCTAATAAAAACACAATCATGAGCGACTGAGGAGCCTACCTAGCCTAATGTCTGTGAAGATAAAGGAACGTAAAAAAATCAAACTATTTAAAGATCTCGAACAAAATAATTTCTTAAAAAGGAAAGATACCTAATCGTAATAAAAGTACAAAGGAGTAGAACTCCCCATAAGGGAGATGAGTTAAGGGAGCAGAGATGTGTAATTCAACACTAAAAATTTCTCTCAAAGCATTCAAAAAATTGTTAATTTGGGTGTTAAGAGTGTTTTTCGATCGAACGCTTTTAGTTTGAAGGAGCTAATGCTTTTTTGTTTTGCAACAATACCAGATTTGGAGAGAAAGACATGAGTTTAGGTGGAATAATTTGAGATTATTGAGAACTGCGTGGAGTTTGGCTCCTATTATTTTAAGTTAAGTGCTAAACGAGATTTTTATTGTGCAGTTTTTTGTACACGTACTGTATTTTTGTCTTTTAGTATAGGAATAGAGTTTGAACAGAGTATTTAAAGAATTATTATTTTGATTTAATTTTTAAATTGTTAGTTTTTTTTTTACCAAATGGGCTATTTTTTTTATTGTATTTTTAGCTAAAAATAAAAAAACTTGGGTTGCCAAGCAAGCCCTGATTCATTTAATTCTTATATTTTATACTATAACTGTTTTTCATGTGTTAAGTCCAATATAATCGTAGGAATGTTGTTTTTATGGACATATTTTTCATTTAGAACGATTTTATGACGAATTGTGTCGTTATAAATTTAAAAAAAAAAATCAACAACAACATTAAAATTAAATTGTTTGATAATGTCACCTTAGAGAGCATAATTATTGATTAATATAGGAAAAATGGGGGAAAAATTGTTAAAGAACAAATACTCAGCTTGATAATCATAACATCACATTCTTCAAAATCCTATGTCACTAATGATTATCGCAAATTACCATACGAAAATAACAAATTAAACTATGCATTTTACTGATTATTTTTAGCTAATTATATTAAACTCTGTGACTATAATTAATAGAGATTATCATATATCAACTTAATTAAGAAGTGTTGTCTAAACACATATATGCAAGATTGGGGAGAGGCGATGAGTAAAAGTGGATATAAATGTTGGCACTACTTAATAAATTATGTTTTTGAGTCGCAAAAAATTTAGCATTTTTATTTATGTTTGGTATGATAAAAATTAAATATGAAAAAAAAAAACATTTTTTAAGCAAGTGAAAAGTAAGTTGATTTTAGTGACAATTATTGTTTATTTTTGAATGGAAAAAAATATTTTTTATTATGCTATCATTACAACTATTGCCACCGCCACCATCATTGTCGTCATGACCACCACTAACCACTACTATCACTGCCACCGTCACCACCGACGCTTGCCACCACCACTGCTAGCCACACCACCATCACCATCACCACCACACCATTCACTATTACCACTACCACTACCACCACCACCACCACTATCATTGTTACTATTGCCAACTTGTCACTATCAAAACTGTTGTCGCGATTGTCGCCCCACCATTGCCACCAACACCACCACGATGTCATCACTGTCATTGCACCCATTGCCACCACCATCCCACCATCTTCCAGCCATAGCATTGCCACCCTCTCCACTATTACAACTACCACCACCACCTGCTACCACTGCCACCCTGTCGCTACAAAAACTATTTTCACGACCGCCACTATACCATCGCCACCACCACCACGATGTCATTACTGTTGTTGCAACCACTGCCACCACCATCCCACTATCGTTGCCTCCCCCTACCCCCACACTGCCATTACCATTGCAACTACTTTCAATGCCACTGTGCCACCATAATGATGTCATCACCACACACTTCTACCACTCCACCGCCACCCCCCACTCCAAGTACTGCCACGACCACCGCGTCACTTCTACCACCTCCTTGTTGTGCAAGAAACGTCTAGAATAATCACAAATAAATTTAAAGAGACAGATTTTATATGGTTCGGCAATTTACATATGTTCACGGATAACAAAATTCAATATATGAAGAAACGATTACAAATCACTCAATTCTCACAAATTCTCTCTCTCAAACAAAACTTGCACACACTTATAATCTCATAATACAATCATATTTATAGGAGAGAAACAGAGATACAATTAGATCTTACTTATGCTAATCAAGTTCAAAACTAATCAAACTTGTGTAAATTCACATTCTTTAGAACTCTTCAAAAAGTCAAATTAATATGGCTAAAATTTAGTAACATGATAGACTAGAAATCTATCTCAACTCAAATAGGATTTGAGTTAAAATTTTTAACAATCTCCACATTTACGAGAATCCATCATTCAAACAAACAACGCCACCACCAAATACATTAAAAGTGCTCAAGTTTCTGAATCGAATAAATCAACAGATAAACTCGGCATCAAAATGTACTTTGTGGTGTCAAATTCACCTGAGGTGACCAAAACTTAAAATCAGACATAATGGCAGATTAATGTTGCCTCCAGATACGTCTTAAAATGCCAAATTGCACATAAAGGTACCAAATTTCAAAAATTGAACAAAATATGGATTAATGCACATATCACGTCCAAACCAAATGTAAACCGAGTGGAGCGGCTACTCAAATTACGAAATCTTGTCAAGTTCAAACCATATTGAAACTTGCATCAAATAACACATATTGTCATATAAACTGTTAGCATATCCTCTACCAACAAATACAAATGGATAATCTTATACAAAATTCATCTATTGAAAAATTTCATCTGAGGACAAACTTCATCGAAGATCAAACTCATCCTGATGAACAAATAAATTGTTCTAGACGAACAAAACAGATTGTATCCGCTATAAAATCCTCATATTTTTGACTTATTCAGAAAATTCAAATGGACAATCCTTCGAATATAAATCATAAATACAAATAATCAATTCGAACCTAACAAACAAAACCTTCAGCAGATTCGACTATCAAAATTCTCAAATTCCACCACAAACAATATTCTGCATTTGAAAAGAACTAAAACAATTACTTTTATACTCCAATATGACAAAACAGAATTTCAGAAGCTGAATTGATGAAATCTAATGTGAATCTGAAATAACCAAAAATGGTGGAAACTACTTTGTCCCGATTTAAAAAAAACCACACAAAATTATTAAACCGACCAAAAAAATAAAGCTGGGTGGATTTGAACCAGTTTGAGATGAACCGGATTAAGGTGTAGAATGCAAATTTGAGTGGGTTGGGCACGCACGGATCATAGAGCAAGCAATGTGCGGAGCTATCTTTCTTGCTGAATCAAATCAATAGCAATTATTCAATAATATATTAAGGATGCATTTGGCATACCACAAATATTGTCAGGATTTAATTGGAGTGTGCGAGAGCGTCTGAACTCGGTTTTTAATATACAATATATCGTTAGAATCCTATCGATGAGACTAAACTTTTAATATATTCAAAAATAATTTTTGATTACTTCAAATTTTGGACAGAGAGCAAAAAATAAATTTAACCTGGCTTTGATACCACTTGTCGTGTAAGAAAGGCCCAAAATAATAACAAACAAATTCAAAGAGACATATTTTACGTGATTTGACAATTTACCTACGTTAACGGGTGGCAAAATTCAATATATGACAAAACGATTACAAATTGAATATAAATTAATGATACAAATACTACTGGTTGTGCAAGAAAGGTCCAGAATAATCACAAATAAATTTAAAAAGACAGATTTTACGTGGTTCGACAATTTATCTACATCCTCGGGTGGAAAAATTCAATATATGGAAAAATAATTACAAAATTATTTAATTTTCACAAATTCTCTCTCTCAAACAAAAATTGCACACGCTAATAATCTCATAATACAATCATATTTATAGTAGAGAAACAAATATATAATCAGATCTTACTTATGCTAATCAAGTTCAAAACTAATCAAATTTGTATAAATTTACATTCTTTAGAACTCTTCAAATATTCAAATTGATGTGGTTAAAATTTAGTAACATAATAGATTAGAAATCTATCTTAACTCAAAAATTTTAACACTTCTTGCTACTGTTGTCTCCACTACTATGACCACTGTTGCCACCATTTTCAGCATCATCAATGCTAATACTATTATAACTACTCACACTATTATTTTTAAAAACATTAACAAATATACAAAAATATTTTTAAACAAAAATAATTTTAAAAAAAGAGTCAATTACACTGACCTCCCTTACAGGCTGAAACATTCACTACTACAATAATAGATAAAGATTTCATTTAAAAATTTTAAAAAATTTCAGCGTAATTAAAAAAAAAAAAAAATTGTTAATCTCGGTTTTCATATAAACTGAGATTATATATATTTTAAATCTCAGTTATTAAAAAAATAATAAATTAATTTTTTCATCTCGGTTTTTATGTGTAAACGAGATTAAAATATGTAAAACAAATTTAACAAACCCCTCACCCGATACTGAACATCAATCCCTCACGATACATTTCAAGCTACAGCCCTAGCGCTCTTTACCTCTCTCGTGTTCTCTCCATAGTCCCAGGCCGCTCACGCCACCGCCGATTGCCTTCGCCGCTCACGCCATCGCCCATTGTCATTGCCGCTCACCACCGCCTATAACCACTGTCCCATTGAGATAGAAAGAAAGATGTCGAACGAGGAGCTTGAATTCGAGAGAGAGATGGGGGGAAAGGGCTCGGAGGAGGCGCTGGTCGCGTATAGAACCCTGCTAAGAGCGACGCGAAAAACATTCGCAGGGGACACGCTCATGCTGACGGAGTCTGCGGCGGAGGTCAGGAAGAAGTTCGAGGGGAACCGCCACGTGACCTCCAAAATCGACATCCAGAGACTCCTCAGTGAGGCTCACGAGGCCTCTAATTTCATTTCCACCATGATCGTCCCGGCGAAAATCAACCCCCGTGGCGGCTACTATAATCCCCAATACAAGTAATGATTTTACTTCTCTCGTAATTCTGCACACCACCTGTTCGTGTAATTGTCAGTGATTAGTTTTTTCTTTTTTAATCCCTTCTTGTTTTCTAGATTTAAATTCAGAATTCTTGTAGTTTTCACTTTAGGAAGGATGGGTATGGCGTTTACTTGAAATTCTAGGATTTAGAGAAACAGGGAAAAAAAAACGTTGTTGAATGTATTTTGGAAATTGCCACGATTTTGTACATGGGAGTGATGAACTGGTGGAAGATCCTCAATAACTTGTCTCTGTTCGTGTTTTGGTTCTAATGCTTCATTACTAAAGCAGCCTACACAGGCTTGAATCAACAGTGGACTAAGTAGAGTTAACACGACTTTTTTGTATTATGAGTAGGGTTAATTTTTTAAATTCATGGTATTATACTATTATAGTCAATTTACTCCAAAAAAAATAGTGTTTGGGAAATGGGGCTGTGTATAGATTTTTCTTTCCTGAAAAAAAAGTTAATGACTTTTTAGAGATGCCAAATACTCTAGCTTAGAAATTGACTATTTAACCGAACAAATTATTTCAATGGTATTTTTGTCATATAGTTATGTTGTATGGTATGAGGTGTGCATTGATTACTTTTGAGTTTTCTTTAAAAAAAAAACATATTTCATGCAATTAGTGAGTGCAATTTAAATACTAGTAATCTTGCATTTGTACTGAAAAATGTGTAGCTAAGTTGTCCCTAAAGTCTATTGTGTTATTGGTTCTTTAATTGAGCAGTGTTTTAATTCATTCATATGACATTTTTCATATAAATATTGTTAAGTTTTTTTTATGTGATCAAGCATGGATAAGAGTTGGATGACATTAGATAAGACTGCAGATGGCAGAATGAGTCAATCTTATCGTGATAGGGTTATGTCATTTCTTCAACTTATAATGGTATTTGTAGATTTAAAATATTTTCTTTTCTCTCTACAATCAGTTTTAACAAATTGCTATGACAAACGAAGTTATGGTATCATATTTTGTCATTCGTATGGCTTATTTCGGTCTCATAATAGCAAAGCAAAATAAAAATTTTAAAATAATTTTAAATTTCATTTGAAGTTTGTCTTTCTCTGGGATTTTTCTTTTAGAAATATTTTTGCTCTTATTTTGTTTTCCTTGTCCTGTTTAGATATATAGTTGTATACTGAAAAGTTATATGGTTGCACTATAAATAGATAATTAATCTATGTATTCTACCTTTGTAATTCAATATCAATATTTTATTTTTTGGTTTTTTCCTATTATGAGTGGAGTATCTTTGTTGGAGTTTTAGGCTCATGTGTTTCTTAACTTGGCTGTGTTGTTGCTACACCTTGATCTTTTATCCTTTAGGGAAGTTTAATTACTGCGCTGTGCTTAGATTATATGAAATCCTTTTATTTATAATAAATTTATGATAAGCTTAGGAATTATTGAAGATATAAAAAACTATGAAAATTTTATTTCCCTCTTGCAGATTGTTTCTTTTTTCTCAGCAACATATAAGAAGTACGTATTTTAGCTAATGTAGAAACTTGAAAACTGGTTTCTGACCATCCCCTGCATATCTTTTTTTATAGTATACTTTTTCACCACAAATGTTAAAGTAACCAATTTAGCAAATTGTAATAAAATCAAAAGGTACGTTGCAGGCTTGCACAGTTAGCTTGAATGCTGATATTTAATTGAGAAATCAGGAGAGATTTTGGTGAATGCTAACTTTTCTGAGTTTCTTTACAATCTAATTGCATCCATATGCAGTATTGGATTTATTTGCTTCACATGATGTAGTGTTTTATGTTTATAAAATACTGATATGATGTCAAATGCCTATTTTTTCAAGAACAATCATAAAAGACAACAATGCTGGATTTACTTTCAAACACAACTGGAGATCATGGTGCAAATTGTTGCTTGTTGTTTTAAAAATACAAATGATTCCATACAAGTGTACACTACTTTAAAAACATGTAAGATCCCAACAAACCGCTCCACGTTGTTTTATACCTTGGTTATTGGTTGTTGAGATTAGTTTTATGGTATTTGTAGGATGTTATTGAAAGATTTGGTTAAAAATAGAAGCATTTTAAAGGGACCAAATGTAAGTTCAATTTTTTAGTTCCTAGTGTTATTTGTAATTACTATACTAATACAATTTGTTGTTAACTATTTTTATTTTTTTTACATGAATTCTTGTAGTTCAATGGGAATAACTTTTACATAGAAGCCAAACTTGATAAAGTGCGAGTTGAATTGATCAATTTCATTTTAAATAATATATGAGTTCCTCTTTACAAGGTATTCTTCTTATAGCAAAATCATTTAACTATATATCTTGGAGTTAACCTCATGCATAATGTTGTTCTTTTAGCAAAACCATTTATATATAAATTACGTGTGGCAGGAAACTTATGTGGTGACCTATGAAAAATGCTAAGGGAAAAATTCCGAAAGCCTTTGGTGTTTCATGATAGGAGGCTAGTTTTCTTGTCCACACTATTGGAAACTCTTTCAGCGGCTTCTCCTAGGCATATTCTTAGCTATTTTTAGACTCTTTATGGGCATTTTTTAAATCCATTTTTAGACTCTATTATGGGCATTTTTCTCCCCTACAAGATGGCTATTTTTTTGGGAACCTTAAGTGTGGCATGCACTAGAGCATATTGAACAACATTTTTTTAATTTAAATTTGGAATACGCATGAGTTGTATTATGAAATATATGTGCTTTTTAGCGTTTCTTATATATGATGTATGTGATTGATTGCTGATATTTGTGATGAAAATGTTAGGTCAAGTTCAACTGTGATTTTTGGTGTTATACTGGATTGGTTGTGTATAGATTTTGCTGCTCTGATGTTACAGCTGATGCTCTAGTGTGTTGCTTTTGCTGCTCTGATTCTATTGCTGATTAAATGTAGTAGAAAAAATTCTTGAAAGTATTTTCCAATGCTCTGATGCTATTAGTAGAAAAATGATATTGCTTTGGTACTATTACAAAAGCTAATAGTGTAAATGTAGGTTGTATATTTTTAATATCTATTTTTGACGGAGATTAAAAGTGTTTTCTATCTTGGTTTTTGACCGAGATTAAAAGTATTGTATATCTCGATTTTTGACTGAGATTAAAAGTATATTTATCTCGACTTTGAATCCTTTTGGTCTTGGTTTTTTTACCGAGATTAAAATTTTTTTTATCTCGGTTTTGGATCTTTTTGTCTCGCTTTTTGACCGAGATTAAAAAAAATTTTGTCTCGATTTTTGACTGAGATTAAAAACTTTTTTTATCTTAGTTTTTTATCGGGATTAAAAATACTCACTTTTTAATCTCACCCGAAAAGATCTCGATTTGTAACCGAGATCGATTCTATAAGATCTCAGTTAAAAATCGAGATCTATTACAATTAATGTAGTAGTGATTGTTACACTGACACCATTTAGCAGTTAACGCCGTTAGGGTCTCGTTTGTGTCATTAAATTTGTTTTCATTTTGCCCCTTAAATCAAATCTTTTTTTTATTTTTATAAAGTTTATAAAACAATAATTTTTCGATTTGAATTTGCTAGAGTAATTTACCGGCGATCGAAGCAGTTCACTAGCAGTGTTAGATCGTCAAAAGGATAGTGAACGTTGTCGATCGAGAAATAATTTATATTTCACAATTGATTGTGAGTGTAATAGCTTAAAAAAAAAGGAAGAGGAAGAGGAAGAACGGGCATCGCACAGTCCTAGACGGCGGTAGAGGAGTCGCCGGCGGTGGCGACGTTCCTGGACGGCGGCGACTGGCATGGCGGTGGACGACAGTGACTGGTACGGCAGTGGACGGCGACAACTGGCACGGTGATAGAACGAGAGAGAGATGAGATTTGGGGGCGACGGTCTTGGAAGGCAGCGACTGGCACGGATGCCAACGGCAGCAACTGGTACGGCGGCGGCTGGCACGGCTTCTTCTTCCTCACTTTTTCTTCTTTTTTCTTTTATTTTTTTCTAATCCTAATAAGAATTAATGCTTGGGGGTAAAATTGACTTTTCATTAATTTCGTTAACGGCGTTAACTGTTAAGGGGTGTCAGTGAAATTTGTCCAAAAAAACAAAATTAATTATATTTAACCAAAATACCAAGGGAGGTAATTATAATTTACCCTTAAAAAATGTATTTTTCGTTGAAACAAAAAAAACTCTAAATAGAAATTTTAAGCACAAATATTATGAAAAACTCTATTCTTCAATCATTTTGCAAAATCTTGAATTTATTATTAAATAACAGGGTCAAGTGGGACCCACTGGTAAAGAATATGCGAGTTGAAATTTATTATGAAGAAATTGCGATAATCCAAGCCGTGACTTCTCCAAGAGATCATTTAGCATGTGAAGACTGAAGACTTTGACACAGCAAGTGCCTTCTGGAAAAATATAAGAAGATGAAGAGTAGGAAAAACTATGAATACGGTCTCCATGATTTAATGCGAAAGAAGAAATAATAATTTTATAAGTTTAAATAATTTTAATTCAAGTTGATTTTCTTAATTTATTTTAATTTCATCGTTTGAGTAAAATTTTCAAAACTATTATATATATATATATTGGATCGGCAAATACACTCAATACCCACTTTCATACTTTACTCTTGTCAAGATTTGAATTTTTTATCTCTCATTTCGAAGAATAACATTCATACCTTTTATTTAGAAATATTCAAAATTAATTTTATAATTTTTCGAACAATCGTTATTGTAGAGAAAAATTAAACTCTCCATGTTTAATATGTTTATCTACTTAAGAAAGTTGAATTTTGTTAAGTGTATATTTATGACTATTCAGAATTAATTTGGCAATTTTTTGAGTAACAGAATTATATCTATATGAACATTCAAAATTAATTTGCTGCTTTTTAGTATTCATATTGTTGGATAGATAAATTTAATACTGCTATTTAACTCTTTCCAAAGTCTAATTTCTCATTTCTATTGTTTAAATAATAATTTGAAGTTGACCATATAAAAAATAATCCTTTAGAGCATAAGTTATATGCTATGTTAAAATTTGAAAACAAGAAATTAAGTATATGATGTTAGGCTCGTCGCATGAAAAAAAAAAAAAAAACTTAAACTTAGGCACCGTTTGTTTCGGCGGAAAATGTTTTCTGTAAGATATTTTCGTATTTTATGGTGTTTGGTACGATAAAAATTAAAAGTTAACAAAAAATCAATGTAATGAAAAATAGGATGGTAAGGGTAAAATATATTTTCTGCTATAAAATTTTTTATTTTTTTATGGCAAAAAATACTTAATTTCCACTCTTACCATCACTGTCACCACTGTCGGTATTATCATTCTACCACAAGCACGACCAGCCGACGTTCTACGAAAAATAATTTCTAATGTAATAAAAAATAGAATTGTAAGGGTAGAAAATGTTTTCCATCATAAAGTTTTTCACTTTTTTTTTTATAGTGGAAAACACTTTATACTCTTACCATCTTATCACTGTTATCATTGCTAGCACTATCATTCTACCGTCAGCATGACCAGTAGAGGGTTCGAGGTACGAGAATAAAGCATCCAGTGTTTGAGAGTTGTGAATCTTGGGTTGGGGTCAGGGTGTTTGTGTTATACAATTTCGGGATCTAAGGGTTGGAGATTGAAAGTCAGGGGTCCAGGGTTTGAAAATCTAGGGGTCGAGGGTTGGGGGGTTTAGGGGTCCAAGTGTCAGGGGTTGGGACTGGGAGTTTGGGGTCGGGGGTCTGGAGTTTAGAGAGTCGGGAGTTCAGAGTTAGGTGTTAAGGGTCGAGAGTTAGGAGTTGGGTGTCAGGGTCCGTCGGTTCGAGGGTCTTGGGATTTGGAGCTCACTACCACCGCTGTTACCATTGTTTTCATTACCATCGTTGCCATTAATTCTAATATTAGCTTATTTACTTGCACAATTATTTTTAAAGTTATAATCAAACACATAACTGATGCCCCAAATTATTCTCTTGCAAAGAGGACCTATATGTTAGGTTAATTAAGCAATTATTTGAGCTTTTTAACCTTAACAAGATTTAAAATTTTTAAGATGCTTTATTAATGGTTAATTAGGCAATTGTAAACTTTTAAACTTTACGAGTCCTTGAATTTATAAGAGCCTTATGTTTCATAATATCTATAATAGTTTTAAGAATAAATCATATTAATAATTTTTTAAGAAAATTATATGTTATTTATTATATTTAATAAGGCTTTTTATGATATACACTACTGTACGTGAGTCTTACAATTAGCTTTATTAACAAAAGTATAAAAAAAAATAAATTGGTTAGGCGAATAAAAAATAGATTAGGCCAAATTTGGTCAATTTAATGAGAGCCTACATACTTAAATATTTTAAATAAAAAA
>JAOTRH010010856.1:0-56951 GCA_034768845.1 Heliamphora exappendiculata
GATATGGGTCTCGCTAATGTGATTATGGGTGTCCAGATCACCAGAATATTGGATGGCCTTACGTTGTCTCAAACTCATTATGTTGATAAAATTCTGAGGAAATTCAACAATTCCGACACTAAAGTCGCCAGGACCCCGGTGGACATGAGTATCCAATTATCCAAGAATAGGGGGAGAGTGCCTCCCAATTGAAATATTCTCAGGTCATCGAGAGTCTAATGTACTTGATGAGTTGTACAAGGCTTGACATAGCTTACTCAGTAAGTAGACTAAGCCGATACACGAGTAATCCAGGACATGATTACTGGAAAGCGATAGTTAGATTGATACGCTATTTGAGATATACTCGTAATTTGGGACTGCACTACACTAGATATCCAGCATTATTAGAAGGGTATTGTGATGCAAACTGGATATCGAACACGAAAGACTCGAAGTCTACAAATAGATATGTATTCATACTTGGTGGTGTAGCGGTATCTTGGAAATCTTTCAAACAGACGTGTATAGCACGTTCTATGATGGAATCAGAATTCATTGCTTTAGATAATGTAACTAAAGAAGCCGAATGGCTACAATAATTTTTAGAAGATGTTCCGAGATGGCCTAGACCTGTGCCAGCTATTTGTATCCATTGCGATAGTCAATCGACAATAGGAATGGCACAGAGTCATATGTATAATGGTAAGTTTAGACATATACATCGTAGACATAATACCATTAGAAAACTACTCTCAAGTAGGGTTGTCACAATTGACTATGTGAATTCAAAGGATAATATTGCGGATCCGCTAACCAAATGGTTAATCAGAGAATTTGTTGAAAGAGCATCGATGGGAATGTGATTAAAGCCTGTAACATAAAAAGGTATCGTGAAGAAAAACCCAACCTAGTTGACTGGAGATCTCAAGATCTAGGTTCAATGGGACAACCTAATTGCGTATACCTAGAAAAATCACCATGGAGTTTGAGAACTTTTACCTATTCATAGATGCAGCGGTGATTTGAAAGATTAAGCATTAAGCTTTTAATGACATTTACTGGTGAGCCAGGCTGGTATAGATAAATACCATTGGATAAAAGTTACCTATGTGAGTATGAAGTGGAGCCGCTTCTTTGAGAATTTGACAAGGCAAAATTCTCGAGAAAATACTTGCAGAACCAGAAAGAGTGTTTCATGGCCAAAATGAACACAACCATGAGAACGAAAATTTCGTTGTGAAAGTTGTTGTGTGAAGCCTATTGTCTCGATTTACTGCTAAAGCGACATAGTTTAAGACGGAACCACCCACTTGTTTGTCGATAAATCCGATAGGTTCTCACAAGGGAAGGTTCAAGGCTAACCGCTACCTATCCTATGCAAAGAATTTCAGTTGTCTATTTCTCTTGCAATTAGTTTTATATTCTGGGTTTGTTCTCCCACCAATTTCATTCATGGGGGAATTGTTAGACAATAGTGAATTCAATTGGCCATTATGCTAGAATTATTGGCCATTATTCTAGAATTGAACTATGAATTTAATTGGCAATTGAATTGGCTAATCAATTGATAATTGAATTTCAAAATTCATTGGTATTCATTGGCATTGATTTCTCTGTTGTAACCCTCCATGAAAGAATTCTATATAAGGAGTCCTCCTGTTCTCTAGTATTCTGTGCACAAAAGAGAGACATATTCTGCAAAGAAAGAAGGCTAGTGTGTGAAGATACAGAATATAAGAGGAGAGAGAGAGAGAGAAAAAGAGACCAGATTACAACAGCAAGTTGTGAGAGAGAGAGAAAGACAGACGAGATACGTTCGTAGCCGATCCTTGGTGGTGTTCCAACGGTCGGGTTAACCGTTTTATCCTGGGAGAGTGACGCCGGTGAAAAACCTACAACACCCTCGGTAGGCAGTGAATCATTCTTAAGAAAACTGCGTTTACAGGACTCGATTTGCATATTCTGTTCATGTTATTTTCTATAATTTTGTTTCTGTAAATTTTATTTATTTTAATTGTTAAAAGCAATAAAGATGTATTTTCTGAACTACCGAGTAGATCTTGTATTGCGTTATATTTCTCCAAACAAATTATTTTTCTTTGAGGCTCATGTGAGTCGGAATATTCATATTATTTGTGTCAGCATGTTTTTCTTTTGAATTCATGCTAGTCTATTTCTTATTGGGTTTCTGCTCACGTTGTGGGATTTGTAGAAACCTTTTTCAGATGACTGTGATCACATTTGTTGATCTAGTGGAGCCCCAGAGGCAGAAGACTTTTGTTTAAAGTTTTTTATTTTGTTATGGGAATCTTGTACTGTTACATATATAGCTTGTTCTTGGAAGCATGTTTTGTAAGCCTTGAGGCGATTATATTATACATGTATAAATGTTTTTCTTTGAGTGGAACCTTGGGTTGACGGTAGTTGTAGTTCTGATTGGAGTTTTATGCTTTCATAGATTCATTTCCAAATTTGAGAAGTGGTTTATCTACCAAATAACTATTTTGTTTCCTAAAATTTGTTCATTTGAAATCTTGTTCAGAGATCATGTTTTTAGGTGTGCTTTTGAGACTTTGGAAGATTTTTTTTTTCTGATTTCTGACTGAAAAAATACTCGGGTGTCTCATTGCTCCAGCGGGCCTCTGAGCGCTTAAGCGGACAGCCGTTGTGACCAAAAGTTAGTTTTTGTTTCGAAAGGAGGCTTTGGTAGAAAAAGTTTGGGTTTATCTCATTTTTATACAAAATGGCATATTTTGTTAATAGTTTTACAAATAAAATTTCATTTTTGTTTTGATTTTTAACCCGTTTGAGGTCGGGCAATTTTGGTGAATCATAGCATCCCAAAATAGTTGTTCCGTGAGCTTTTTACGTTACTCAAATTTTGGAGTGTGACACTCTCTTTTACTTCACCATTTTTGGAGAAAAACAAAATATTTTGGTTTCAACTTCAAGCAATGTTTCATTCGGATCAACTTTTGAGTCAATTTTGGTTTAAGGCCTTTAATTCGGGTTTCAATTTCATTTATCTCATGGGTTTTTATGATTACGAAATCGAGGTGTGACAGAACGAGTCAAAAATTTATTGTATAATTAGAAAATTTTTATACAAATTCTAACTGTATGATAAAGTATAAAATAACATTAAAAATTTATCTCGAATTTTTAGAAATTTTCTAAATTTAAAATTTTGCATATATTAAAAATACCAGTAACCAATAAATCACAATAAAAAATTATTATATAGATAGAAAATTTTAATGAAAATTTTAATTATACAAAAATTCACAAAAATATATTAATGTTCATGTACTTAAATTTTTAATTTTTTTTAAATTAAAAATTTTATGTCAAAAATTTTACGATGTATTATTTGAGCTTGTTTTTGGTTAATGAGGGACAACTGCCTAAAACTCTCGCCAATAATAACAATGCGAACCCAAGCCTTTTTCATTATCCTAGCAATTCGTAACTTTCCAAGTTTTGGTTTAGGAACCCTCGGGAGGATATTTATATATACATAACATATATGATATATATGACATTCATGTGAAGCTCAAAGCATCATCAGAGAAAACAGACGCAGAAGCTCAGTCGCGCCTCCACCGCGACCACCGTCCACCCAACCACTGGCGCCTCTCCAGCCTCCACCGCCGCCCCACGTGGGCGCCCCTTTTCCGGCGACCTCCATCCCGGCCAACCACCACCGGTCTCTTCCCTCCTCCATCTCTCTCTCTCTCTCTCTCTCTCTCTCTCAATCTCTCGGTTCTCCTCTCTTTCGCCCCATGCTGCAAGCCGCGCCACCCACCGCGGCTGACCACCACCGCCGTCCACGCCGGAGCTACGTCGGCGTTACCCACCTGCCGCCGACAACGCGGGCCTCCCTACCACTGGTGTACATCTCTCTCTCTCTCCCCATCTCTCGCTCTCCTCGCCTCACCACTCTCGACAGCCACCAAACGATCCACCACCACCACCACACCACTCTCATACCTCCACACTACAACCCCAGCCCGCCACAACAACCCCCAAATTACCGGAGCTCACTCTCTTTTCCCCCTGCTCCGCACCTGTGTTCGTTCTTTCTCAATGCAAAAATTTTCAAATTTGACTAGTTTTCCTTGATTTTTAATGTTCTTATAATGGTTTTAAACTTTAAATTGAGATTAAGATAATGTAGATTTTGTTAAAATAAAATAAATAAAAATTTTTAGTACTAAAAATAAAATATTTTTATAAAGATACAATTTTAAATACGACAAAATGAAAAGAAAAATTTAGAAAATATTAAATACAATAATTTAACAAAAATAGGTATTTTTACAAAAATTAGTCTTTTATATGATAGAATTGAGAATCTAAGACTTAAAGAGTAAAAAAAAAAATTATTGAGTTTAGTAATTAAATTATGAAAAGGAAACTTTAAGCTAAGTGTTATTTAGTGTTATTTTGAAGTTGCAAAAAAAAAATTATTATTATTATTAAAAAGGTACTTTTATGTGGAAGGTTAAACTTGAAGAAAGAAATTTACTAAATGAGCAAAGTAAAAAAATTTCAAATATAATTCTAATTTTTATGATCATTTGGAAATATAATAATCGGTCATTTTAAAATACGTAAAAGATTAGTATCGTATGCTGATGTATGAGTTTGATTTATTACTAGGCACCAGAGTCTTGTCACCTAAGGGTTAAGAACGGGAATCATGAACGAAGGAATAGTTTTATCGGGCCTGTGTTGGGGTGAGAGTGCTTAATATTATCTTGAACCATGATGCATGAATTATGCTTTTAAAATGTTTTGATAGTCATGTTTTGAACCTTGTGAACTTACGATACCATGATTTTATATTCAAATGCCATGAGAGTTTTTTTTTATTTTTGATAATTAATTGTAACATAAAAAAAATTACATGATTACAAGAGGCATACCCCAGAAAATTACAAAAATACCACTAGGAGCCTACGCCCTACACATTTTCAACAAATAAAACTAAACCCTCGCTCTAAGAGGGGGAAAGCTAATAACAAAGTATATACCACGCACAACCCGCACGGATAGGAAAGCACCATCATACAAACAGAAGATAGAACTAATAAACATGTCAAAGAACTAAAAAATTCCAAATTCCTACTAAAAATTGGCTCCCGCAAAGGGTAAAAGGCTCCAAAATTCAGATAAGAACAAGAGAAAAAAAGAGATCTAGTAAGAAGAACTGATCATCCAAACCCAAAAAATACGTAAACCCAACTGAAACTTGGCTCCTCGAGAGGCTCCAACCCTCGAACAACAAGAATCTGACTAAAGTCAAGAGCAAATTCCAAAACCTAAGCACGGTAAAGTCAGACACTCAATGATAGTCACACTCCACAACTAGGGAGGGAAGGATAGAGTCCAGATCACCTCGCTAAAATGAAGAAATAAGTCCATACCAAAGTGAGGTCCTTAAATAGAAAAGGACAACCTAAGGGGAACCAACAGCCCTCTAAGAGTAAAGTGTCAGAGGTAGATGGGCCCCTAGCCAGCCACGAGAAAGCAATAAACGGATCAGTTCTAGAAACTCCAACTCAATCCTGCCAACGCAAAGACCAACATCCCCTGTGCACAGGGACGCTTAACAGAAGTGGTAGGAGGCCCCAACAAGTCAGCAAAGCAAACAGCAAAATATCACTAGAGAATCTAGTAAAGAGAAACCCTAGTCCATCCCAAAGGAAGCTCTACCATCAGATCCAGTCGAAACAGACCAACAGTTACATCCCTACTCCAAGAACCACCAAAGATTCACACCAAAATAAGCAGGTCCCAATATTAATAAACAAAATTTCGACCACGCATGAGGCTATGAAGCACAAAGTAATCCCACTGACAGGGAACGCACTAGCAAACTAAACTAACTGAAGCAGATTTAATTTTAAAAGCCAACGGGCCCCATGGGTCCTACTTAACTCATAAAACATGTATAGTCACAACTTTAGTGGGACGAACCCACGTTGCATCACATCCCAACAGTACACGTGCCAAGTGCACCAAGGATTAGAGAATTGGAGCCATCCCACTAAATTGTATCACCCATACAAAAACTGCTAGCCCATCCTAAAAACTTTTAATCACAGCTGAGAAATTAATCAACAATACTCACAGCGCTCCCAACTTTCCAAATCGTGGGACCCACCCCTACTGAAAAGCCACTCTTGGGCAGCACATGGGATTCCCCCTTTATGACGCAGGTCCCACCACCAATACCGCATCTAAATAACCTATGGCCCACTTTACCATAGTCGTTGATAATAATTTTACCATAGACCACTGTTTTAACAACCAGGATGCTTCCGTCAAAGCAAAGGCGCCAGTCTGTATGCTGCCCACAATTTTGCACAAAATCGCCCACTGTTTTGGCCCATCATCACATCTGGAGCTATGTGAAGCTACAGGAGGAGCTGCTAACAGTATAAAAGACTGTCCACTTTGACCCATTCGTCAGCCTAAAGCAACTATCTCTTTCCACTCGCAAGCAAAGCGCGTACCAAAACTTCATCTTCAACCTTAGGTGTAAACCAACGATGAATTGGTCCAAACCCCACTCCAGCAAAACAGCACCAAAACCGCGAGGTCGTGGCTGTAATCCTCTTAAGCAACAGAGAAACTACTAAACGAAACAAACTCTACTCCAAACTCGACAAGCTGACAGTGTCGACCTAGAGAGTTTGCTAAACTCGGATACACTTGTCCATGGCTGAGCAAGCACAACAAGCCCCGAAGGGGTTCTCCTCCCATTAATCTAGGCAAATCAGGATTTACCTATTTTAAACCAAAAGACCTGTCAATCCTAGCTTCTCCTGTATCGAATGGGGAAGACAGTAACCAGAGAAAAAAACCATTGGTTTTACCTTTACTACCGCCCAAGTCACGCAAAAAAAAACCTAGGATACTCTTCGATCAAACAAAAGGAGTCCATGGATATAACTTCAAAAACAAAATATCACCCTCCAATAAAGGTTGATCGAAGGAGATACCAGACCAGAGAGGCAGTTCATGGTATACATTTGAAGCAAACAAAAGCTCCATAAAAACTAAATACGATAATGGACACAGCCTGTTATCGAGTAGCCATCGAACAAGAAACCTCCACGAGGAAGATATAACTAGCTTCATGTCTTAATAAACAAAAGAACTGGAAGAAACTAACCACTATTTGGAGAGGTAGAAATCTTCAAGACACAGAACACCATAATTAAGCACCAACGCCAAAGCCCCATAGCACTCTCAGATGCACCCCACCATTGCCATGGGTGTGATCCAAAGGCAGTCCAACAGATCTTATTAGCCAAAACATCACCATCATAGCCTTGGGCAGAGCTCTCTAGAGAGAGAAGCTCTCCCTCGTTAGGTCAGTTGTTTAAGTATGTTTCCATGAGAGTTTTAAATATGCTATCTGTATATTTTTTAAAGCATGCGTGTGTGAAAGGAGGATTTTGACAATGTTATGATTTTGTGTTCTAAAGTGCTAAGCTACAAGGGTTTTCGGCCTTTTAATATTCCATTAAGGGAGATTACTTAACTATAGGTTTTGTTTGTCCCTACTGGGGAGGTTTCCTATTAAGCAGTGGTTTTTGGTTTAAAAGCTTTCAAATTAAGTCCCGATTATAGCGCATACCACTCGTGCTTGGTGGAGAGTGGCCTTCATTCCATCACGTTACTATCCATGCATTGAGAATTAAGGTTACGGTACCGTTAAAACTCCCCGTCGTGAGGTTGACGACTAATTGGGCACTGTTGGGTAGGCGTTCTAAATGAGACATAGTTATTTTGAATTATGACGGATATGCCCAAAATTGTACTTTTAATATGAGACAGTAAAATTAATGAATTGTGGCAGTCGAGCCTAAGTGATATTTTGCAAAGATTGAGTAAGTTTTTCATAAATTATGAGATTTTTGTAAAAATATGATGTTTTAGCAAAGCAGTATTGTTATATCTCTTGTGGAAAAGCAAAATGTTGTTAGTATTGTGAGACTCGGTTCCTTTTAATTTTGTAATGTTTATATGCGATGTGTTGTATATCTTTTTGGTCTTTAGAGAAAAGCATGTTTTTATATGTTTATTGCATGTGTTGGCTTAGAGATGTATGTAGGTTTCAATCCCGGTCTTGTTGGGTGTTGTGGTAGAAAGTTGGTTTGCTTTCTGGGCAGGACCACTCAATTTGTCCTTAGACCACTCGAGTGGTCTGTCTGTGTGGGTTGTATAAAGTGCCAGCTCATGGCCTTGGTTTTTTAGCCCAAGCTTGTTCAACAAGCTTCTTTCCCTCTCGTGAAAAAAAGATCAAATTCTCTACCTTTTCTCTAATTTTTAGCTTAGTTCAGGATCAGTTATTGGCGTTGGGATAGTTGATCTTTGATATACGTGTCGTAGGCTTCGCGTTCATTCGAACCAAATCTCGTTTAGCGACATTAATTTTTTGCTAGTGTTTAAATTTTCGAGTTCTTAACTCTCTACGGTAGGATTCTAGATTATCTTATTTTAAAATGGTGATATATGTGATTATATGAGTTTCTACTATTTTAAAATACTATAAATGTTGAACTTTGTGTTTAAACTTTATTTGATCAGATTAAAAGTATGTTATGCATTTTTTAGATTTATTACAAAGTTGGTGGACGTCTGTGTCCGTGGTTTTCGAAAAGATGAATTTTGAAATCTTGAAAGATTTATGCACTGTTGTGAAAACATGATTTTTGATGTTTGGAGCTAACTCTTGGGGTTGAGCCTTGATTTAAAGGATTTGGTTGAGATGGTGGAAACCTTTTTCATTAAAATATTGGTTGATCTCCATGGTTATATGAATGACGTAGCTGTATGCTATTGGACGTTGTGTATATAGCTGTGTGAGTACAAATTTGTCGACAGTTGTGCTATGTGCCATAACAATGTGTGTGTACGTGGGCCTCTATTTTTCCTCGGTGAAAGTCTAAAAATTTTGCGTAAGTAGGTGCTTTGTTTCTTTGGATTAATCCCTATAAATGAAGTGGTTGCTCCAGTTGGAGGCGCTTATTGTTGTAGCTCCGTATAGAATTTGTCATTACCTAGCGAGTCATTAGATGCCCCAGACCTAAGTTAATGGGCGAGAGTCTATAGTTGTTACCTTTGTCCTCGGTACGGCAGAGTCGGTACATAGGAATCATTGTGGATTGTGGAAACCTAGTTGGAGAATAATGTGTTGTTTATGTTTATTAAACTCTTGGACGATATGGAATTATATGAAAACTTGTGATTTTAAGGATGAATTTTTTTGGGGGGGTAATTTAAGGATGAAAATTTATTTTGAGACTTATATAATTCGTAATTGTATGTTATGCTTTTAATTCATGCTAGTCTTTTCCTATTGGGCTTTGGTCCAGGTTGTGGGAATTAAAACCTTCAAGTGAAAAAGATCATGTGGCTTGATCTTGTGGAGCCCCATAGATGGCGGAGGACAAAACTCTTTTTTTTTGTCAATAGTTATTACTGGTTGTTAATGGATCACGTAATGATGTTATATATTTTAGACTTGAAAGCATATGTATTGTAAGTCGTGGTGTCGATGCATACATGTTTGTATGACGACGAGAGGAACCTTGGGTTAGTTGTTTTAAATTTTATAATTATATGAAATGTTTATCGTTTTTGGTTAGTTCATGTTTAATATAAGCTCTTGTGCCTCGAGGATGGTTTGAACCTTGTTTTAACTTAGCTTGTTATGCCTTTAGTTTTCAAAAAAGGTTGAAAAATGTTTAAGTGTTGGGTGTTAAAAGTTGTGTTTTAAAAAAGTGTCCAGAGCCAAACTGCTCAAGCAGTCGAGGGGAGCACACTACTTTGTTTCTAGCGTTGGGAAATACAGTGAGCCTGTAGGGACAGCTTGAGCGGTCTTTTGACTGATCGAGCGGTCTGGGCAGTTTTGTGAAAATTTTAATTTTTTGTTTTATAGCTTAGCTCTTAGGGACCATGACCTTATTCTTTTAGGGCTATTCTTTTACATAAAATAAACCATTGAAAATGAAATTTTTAAATGTTTTAAGCTCTCTTTCGTTTACGTTCTTGGACCCATCTTGGCTTAGGTGGTTTTGATGGATCTTTGTATCTCAAAACGAATTTTTCTTGGGTGATAAGTTAGTATCAGAGCTCTAGGTTCGAATATCTTAGTGCCGTGAGAGATGTTGCATCACCTTGTGAGGATGGTTGCGTGTGCTTGATCGCATGTATTTAAATGTTATGATAGCATGAGAATGATAATCTATTATCATATGAGGATTTTGTGTATACGTGAGTATGAAGGTTGGACCTTAGGATTAACTTATCTTGCCTTTGGGCGTTTGGATTAACAAACTTAGAAGCCAAGTTAGAAATACGTTTGGCCGGTGTACTTTCTAGCAAGGGATCTAAGTAGGTTACTCAAAGTGACTCGTCACTTTTGTCGATGCTACTCAGTATGTGGAATTTGTTTACATGATCTTAAATGGATAAGTGTTAGCATGATTATGTGAAATGTGTTAGCAATAACATGACGTATCAAACCATATGTTGTTCTGTTCTATATTTATTTCATATATGAAATGTGTTTCCACGAAAAGGATGAGGTCGTGGTTGGGGTTGTGGCATGGGTTATGGAGGTGCGACCCAGGTTTTGTTGATTACTGCAGGGTAAGGTTATGAGTTGAGCATTGATTGCTTGGTCCATTGTGGAACCTGTTCATAAGTTATGGTAACTACATGAGTTGGTGTCAGCCTTAGTTAGTTACTTATTATATATTCGTATGATTATGGTTTTGTTCCGATGTTGTTGAAGCATGGATAATTGGTTGGTCATGGTAGAGAACATTTCTTGGGAAGTAATACTTTTAGGAGGTGAGTTGTATTACTGGTGACCTTATGATTAGGCGTGATAGGGTGTTTGAGACCACCTGGAGATCATCTGTTATGATTGGGTTATGGGATGGTGGTAATCTCTCTTGGTTAAGATTTTGTGTTTGTGGTTGTAGGCGTGCTGAGGATTAAGTGCGTCATGAGCCATGCTATGTCTTGAGCCGTGTACTCATGAATGAGGTACGGGCGGGAACATAGTGGATGGGAGCGTAGTAATCTTTGGCCTAACGTATTTTGAAATTACAGACGTAAAAGGGTTCTAGGGGTTATCCCTTGCCTGTGGGGTGTTGTAGGTAGTTAGAGTGATACCAGATAACTTTGAAAGCTATGTTCCTTATTGAGATTCGAGGGTTGAGTTATGGGTGCGTAAGCTTAGAGATGTGCTCGGTCGATTAATCGTGAAGTCACAGATGTGTTGGAATGTGTATTGGCTTGAGTTATGATTTTAGCGTGTAATGAGTAATAGTTCTTTTGGAATTTCACGGGAATAAAGGCTCGTGGTTTGATCGTTGTTCTTATGGTTAGGAGATCGTGTTTGGGAACCGTGTTGGATGAGTACAAAGGTGTGCCTGAACAAAGTTGAGATGTGAGTAGCATCAGATCTTTTACAAGATGACGTGGTCGCCTTATTGTCTCCTTCGCAAGTGTTAAGCGCACGAGATTTGAGAAACTCGTGAAGGGGATTGGTGGTGTGGTTGACTCAGTGCATAGTGTATTATGAGTGAGATGTTTGTGAAGGGATAGAGGTTATTTATGTTTGAATCTGGGGTTTGGGGTGGCTATGTTGTTCTACCCTTGGAAATTAAGTGTGGAGTAGTAAAGTTCAACAATGTACCATAATGGTTTGAGTGGCCTAGGGTTAGCAGGCAAAAATTATGGATCCAAAAGGTATGTAGTAGTTCTTATGCTCAGAGAGTGGAAGTGTGGATGATGTTTATACAGTCGTGGAGTTATGGGTAACTCTGGGTGAGAGGTCTCAAATTGGGCCTTCTTCGATTAAGCGTTGTGTTCTTTCTTTATGGGTTTACCTAAACAGTGAACTCGAGACTATAACGTGACTGTTGTTTATGTAACAATCCTGCTCGGACCTTAGTATTAGTGACGGATAGTTTACGAGGCCATTCAATATGGAGGAGGTTCAAAATTCTAAGTTCGGCCGAAAAGTCCAAAAAAGGTCCAAAACACATGCAATAAAACCTTAGCACCCGGAGAGTCCAAACATTCTAAATAAAGTAAATATCATGAAATAATAAATTAAAAATAAAAAATTCTCATAAATAAGGTAAAATAGCCGTTTTGCTCCTAATACAATAAAAAATCTTAAAAATTTAAATTTTGATATATGGATATCCTAAATCAAGAATTTAAGTACAATTAAGTAGTAAAAGACGAAATAATATTAAAAATGCCAAAAATACCCCTTAGTGGTCGACCACCTTGAAAAGTGTGCCGAAAAGTGATTTTTTACTTTTTTTTTAGCTTTAAATGATGAGAAATGTATTAAATTAAGCATTATGATGATCCAATACTTGTTGAAAATATAATATTTAGCTTCCCCATATCTGGATTTAACCCACAAAAATTTAAATAAACTCAAATCAAACTCAAGTCACATTTATGAAAATGAAGAAAAATGAATTTTTTTGGTACTTTTTGTCTCCCATGTGTCCTGCCTTGCCTATATAAAGAGAGCCAAATACCCTATTCTCTATATGATATTTTTGGCCAAAGAGAGGGGAGAAACCAGAACCCCTTGATCTTGAGTGATGAGGTGAGTTTGAGGGAAGTAAAAGGAAGGAAAATGAAGAAACCAATGAGATTTTCGAAAGCTAAGTCCAAATCAACCCTCCACCCTTCTTTGATCTCTCAAATAAGTAAGTAAAACCTCTAAATATTGTGTCTAAGATCCCTTAAAATATCCCCCAATGCATCCCTTTAAACACTCCAAGAACCAAGAACCGAAATAAAATCGAAAATGTGTCGTAGTTGGAAATTAGGGGCTGTTATGTCTATGAATGATATGAGATGTTGTTGTGTGTTGTTATATTTGATTTTGATGACCTCTAAGTGTGCTGGAACCTTGATATTAAATTCTAAAATACAAGCATGCAAAGAAATGGAACAAAAACTTGACATGACATAAGTAGAAGATTTAGACCCTAAGTTAGCTTCAACTCATTTGCATAACTAGAACTCAAGATATTGCAATTTTACCAAAGTGTGTCATTTTTCGACCAGTCAACACTACCGACTTGGAAACCCTATTTTAAGATGAGATCCGAACTTTGGCCAAAACATAAAACTTGTAGATAACATGTATATCTATCTACCCACAAACAATTAGAACAAACTATTAAGTCTTGCTAGGTCAAAACCCCTTTGAAAGTTTCTGTTGAGTTTCAGCCCCCAAGGAGCATTCTATTACATATTTTTATATACCCCAAAAACCCTATTTTTAGTTACCTATTCCAAATGTGATCTACATGAACATTGTAGCTAACATACTGAAGTAGTTTCTTCCCAAAAATAAGATCTTAAAGCCTCAGGATAATACCCCAAAACCGTTTCAAACCCTATGTCCAAAATTGGCTCTGCTGAGTTATGGCGGCTGACAGAACGTTTCTAAAATGGCCAAAAATTCTATCTTGTTTCAAACAACTACTCTTAGCTCTAAACGTGGAACTTATAGGGGACTTGTTTAACTAGAATATACTAAAAAATGGGCTCATTTGGACTCTATATGATACTCCAAAGCCGAGACCAACAAAAGCATGTTTTTAGTAAAATCTTGAGAAAAGTGCTGAATTGTTTTTGCTTAAGATGAATTGTTCTCCCATTTGCCTTAGGATTTGACCTTGGTGTTAAACATAATAGTTGTAGAAAATATTCTTATCTATATGCTATATACAAATCATAACTTGATTTCAAGTCTAGATATCCCAAAACTTTATCGATCCATTTAATTTAATACTTGACTTTTGGCCTTAAAATTTGTTAAGTGCATGTTTGAGTACCCTTCTCTATGAGACCCGAATTTTTGTATGATGATTGATTTGAATTAGTCACTTAATATTTCTAAGTGAATGTATAATGATTTACAACCCATGTTATTATATTTGAATTATAGCTTGAGAATTGTAGCTTGTACTTCACATACTTGTACTTTATGCTTTGCGTATTATATCATAAATCTTGCCATGCTAGTTGATGTCATGCTATAGATGGTTGTATTTGAGATCCATACCATATGTCATTGACATTGTCATTTGCATCCTGCCATATTGGAGTCTATCTGTGCAAACCGTTGTTGGGATGCACTATATTGAGATTGTCGTTCTTGATTCTAAGTCTAGGGCGTCCCTAGTTGCCATTTTCGAAAATATTTTGAGATGAATTTCCCTTGTGCACCCTGGGCGCATCCCTGGTGTTGAAAAATGGGTTTATACACCCTAGGCATGTTCCTGATGTTTGAAATGGTTTACGGATATTATTAGGCACCACGGGTTCATTGCTAGCATTTTGATTTCGATAGCTCAGACTTTTGGATTGACACCGACGAAGGCATCATGAGTCTTAAGGTGGGACAAACTACTTGGGATGAATTCCCCTTGTACACCATGGGCGTGTCCCCAGTGTTACAGAATTGGTTTATACACCCAAGGTGTGTCCTCGGTGTTTGAAACGGTTTATTGGATATTGTTGGCCTGGAGTATGGCGCGACCCCATGCCGTTGCCATTGAGTAAAACAGCTATGGCATGACGCCAGGCGATGTGGTTACTATTTGCAACGAGGCGCGACGATGGCTTTGGTGATCAAATACCCGTGAAAGTCTAGTATGGTGATTTCTAGTGTGGAATCCCTGTTATAATCTAGGTGCATGTTGGGTTGGGTATCTGCATTTCATATACTGCATCTCATATGCACATGTTTGTTGACTTATCTACTATCCTGTCATAAATTTGTCTGTCTCTTTGACTATAAACTGTACTAGGTGTTATATGGTATGTGTTGTGGTGAATTTTGTGTGGTGAGATTAGTTAGAAGGTTAGAGTATTTTGCTTCTGGGTCTTAGCTCATGGCATTCATGCCACATGTGAGAAAGAGTTCCTAGAGGAGTTCAACCTAGAGGGAGAAGAAGAGTTGGAAGAACAAGGTGAGTTTCAAGAGCACATGGATCTACCTGATGTATTTTGAGGAACCAAGATCTCTGCTTTTGTTCTTATATTCAGTTTTTCTCGTGCTTAGCGTAATTTTTGAATTTTCTTGGCAAAACTGTAATAGTTATGTAATTTTGAACGGTTCAAAACTCGTTTATGATGTAATAATTATCGTATGTAAATATGAATATATGGGTAGTATATTCCTATATTTATATTTATGTATATCCCGACGTGCCTAGAGGACGGGGCTTCACAGTTGGTATCAGAGCATAGGTTTAGTGAATCTTCAGGCCTTGGGCTATGGGAGACCATGAGTTCTGTAGCGTAGAATCTCTGTAGAAGGTCTATATTATTAACTTATCACTTATAATTTTAACAACTTAAAATCCTTACCTTAAGTTTCTCTCCCTAAGTAGGATGTCATCTAACGTCGAACCAGCTAGAGAGCGAGGATGAGGCCAATTATGACGCAGACAGTGAAGACAAAGACGAGGATGAGGACGAGGGCGAAGAGGAAGGAGCCATTTCTTTCCAGTACGACAAGCTTGAAGCACCTGCACCTGAGTCTGATGAAGATGAGGTTGTCGATGCTGCTATATACTTTGGTTGTCAGGACAACCGAGAGTATCGCGTGGGAGAAACGGTATACGCCAAAATTTTCTTGGACAAGATGTGCTTGTGGAGGAAACCAAAGACCTTTCCCTATTTCGTAGGATCTGTACGAGTGCTTGAGAAGTATAGCAGAACGCTCTACCGTTTAGACTTACCCCCAGGGTTTAAGACCAGACTCGGAGACAATGCTGACTGCGAAATGGATGCAGCGCCAGATACTGAAGAATGAAAGAAGAATCATCAAGCCAACCATAAATTATTCTAATGGATAATAATAATAATATGATATGAATTCCCTCGAAAAAGGGATTTAATTGCACTTCACGCTCCAAATTTTGAATGATTCAATTAATCTTTCTTTTGGGCGAAATAGAGGATATCTCGGTCGGGGGAGAAAACGGGGAAATCCCGTATGACCCAATATATCTGATAAGTCCCACTATACGTCAACCCAAGATGCATCTCGATCCACTTGACCCGGCCATCGACTTTGACAACTCAGAGATATATCAGGAGGTTTTGACGGCGATAACAAACAAGATGAGGATGGGACCAACCAATGCTTAGCATGTCGAGGTGCAATGGCGCAAATTTAACATATACGACACAACGTGGAAACACGAGGCGATTGTTCGACATTTCTACCCGCATCTCTTTGCTTAGGCCTTAGTACGTTGGCGTTGTATTTCTCTTTTGTTTAAGTGTTGTATGCATATTTTGCGAACTACTTGAAAATTTTTGTACTAGTAATGAGTTGAGATGAAATGAAAACATTACTGTTAAATATCTACAAGTAATTTTGCAACCTTGTATTAACTCCATAAGATCCCAAAACACGAGAAATAATCAAGAACTAAAATAATCTGCAAGACCATAACTCATTTTTTTTAGAATGGCTGGTAGACGACCAAATCACCGACAAGCTAACGGACCCATAGACAACGAAGTGCTAGGATTAGCGCAAGTGTTGTGAGAACTAGTCGCTAGCATCAACTGTCCTATCGTGCGTGATTGAGCGTGGTTCTTATTTGCGATGGGTAGATAGCGAGCCCTGACGTTCAGAGGAGGTATAGAACCTAGGAAAGCAAAAGAGTAGCTGAGGGCGGTCAAGAAGTTATTTAATTCTTTGGAAGTCTAGGACAAAGCAGACCGCGTAGCCTTGGCGGCACACCTACTAGAGGAAGAACTGGATCATTGATCAACAACACACAGGACGTAGCAGCTCTAGCTTGAAACCAGTTTGAGGGTTTGTTCTTGGAAAAGAATTTCCCAACCCCCTTCCGTCAAGGACAAGTTCATGAGTTCTTGGATCTTAAACAAGGCTCGATGACAGTAACGCAGTATGTGAATCATTTTGAGGAGTTAAATTGCTTTGCCATAACCCTAGTACCTAATGAGGAATCGAAGGCGCGAAAGATTAAATGGGGCCTTAAGCTATTTGTTCAAACCAGGGTGATTTGCCTGCAGCTCCCTACATATACTCAAGTAGTTCGGGCTGCATTGCTTGCTGAAACTAATCTGGCCGATTCAAGGAAGATTTGGAACCAAAAGAAGGGAAGTACCAGTTTCGGAGGGCCTATAAGGAGCAACATAGCATTTGTCCCTAATAAACCATATTACCAGGATAATAGACAGGGATAATCAAGGGATACCTCTACGAGATCTGTGATCTGTTATGAATTTCAATAACCAGGACATAAGAAGGAGAACTGTCCACAACTGAAATAGAAGAATCAAAACAATCAACCCCAACAATGGAGACAACCCCAGAATTCATTGCCAAGATACCCACAACCTGTTCAAATTGTTAGGCCAGCAGTTAACAAGCAGAATGGAAGGGGAAGGCCACCGCATAACGAAAATCAAAAAACCCAGGGAGGTTCAAGCAATGGGATAAGGAACAGGAACACCAGGAACAACAATGGGAACCGGCCTATAAGAGGATGCATCTTTGCCCTGCAAAAAGAAGAGGAGGAGGAAGACACCCAAGTTATACAAAATATGTTCGTATTGTTTAATACTTTAGTCAAATTGTTGTTTGATTCTGGAGCATCCAATTCCTTTATATCCTTTGCCTGCATGAAATCTTTGTTCTTGAAACCTGAGGCCTTAGACCAAACCTTAAGCGTTATCACACCCTTAGGAAGTCTAGCATGAGTAGATTTTGTTTGTAAAGCTTGTACGTTGCGAGTAACCGACACCCTTATGACTTGCAACTTACGAGTAATGGACTTTAATGAGTACAACGTGATTCGAGGAATAGACTGGCTCTCTGGACATTGTGCTATCATGGATTGCCGACAGAAGAAAATATGGGCACAAGCAGAGGATGGCACTACCATGCGAATTCAAGGAGAACGACGCGAAGTCTTAACTCCAAGTAGTGCGAAAGAGCACGAATCGAATAACTTTGTAGGAAGATTAACTTGTCTACTTGCTAGTGTAAACGTCTCATTAACCCCCGAGTTACCACGAGTCGTGTGTGAATATGAAGATGTATTCCCGGAGGAGCTACCTGGATTACTCCCGCACCGTGAGGTCGAGTTTTCGATAGAGCTCTAACTTGGAGCTGCACCGATTTCGATCGCAGCACAACGGATGGCTCCCGCAGAGCTAAGAGAGTTAAAGGACCAACTTCAAGAATTGCTTAGTAAGGATTTTATTCATCCAAGTACATCGCCGTGGGGAGCACCAGCATTATTTGCCAAAAAGAAGGATGAAACCTTACGTATTTGCATCGACTACCTTCAGTTGAACAAAGTAACGATAAAAAATCGATGCCCTTTACTCCGCATAGACGATCTCTTCGACTAGCTTCGACGGTCAGCCTGTTTCTCAAAGATCGATCTACGCGCAGGCTACCACCAACTTCAAGTTAAAGAGGAAGATATTTCAAAGACAGCCTTAAGAACACAATATGGACACTATGAGTTCGTGGTGATGCCTTTTAGATTAACGAATGTCCTAGGAGTTTTCATGAGTTTGATGAATAGACTTTTTCAGCCCTACATCAACCAGTTTGTAGTGGTTTTATAGACGACATCTTGGTATATTCAAGAACTGAGGAAGAACATGAGCAGCATTTAAGAATTATTTTGCAGAAACTAAAGGATTCACAACTCTATGCGAAGGCAAGCAAGTGCGAATTTTGGTTACATGAAGTGAAATTTCTAGGACACGTAGTTTCTAAAGAAGGGAAAACTGTGGATCCAGCCAAGGTGGGAGCCGTTTTGGATTGGAAGCTAGCCAAAAATGTCTTTGAAATTCGTAGTTTCCTGGGACTAGCTGGATATTATTGAAGGTTTATCCAAGATTTCTCTAAACTGGTGCGACCAATGAAAAAATTGACACAAAAGGGAGTAAATTTTAAATGAAACGATAAGTGTGAGACGGCTTTTCAGAAGCTTAAGAAAAGATTGACTAGCGCTCCTATCCTAATCATATCTGAAAGAGAGGTTGGATATACAGTGTATTGCGATGCATCTAAGGAAGGTTTAGGATGCGTGCTGATGCAAAATGGTAAGGTAGTAGCCTATGGGCTAAGACAGTTGAAACCTCACGAGCAGAACTATCCTACTCATGACCTAGAGCTTACAGTCGTGGTTTTCGCACTAAAGTTATGGAGGCACTATCTTTACAGAGAATAGTTCAAACTATTCTCAGACCATAAAAGTCTGAAGTACCTGTTCACCCAGAAGGACCTCAACATGAGATAACGCCAGTGGATGGAATACCTGGAGGACTTCCAGTTCACTTTAGACTATCACTTGGGTAAAGAGAATGTGGTGGTTGACGCCCTTAGTTGGAGGATAAAGAGCACGTTAGCTGGTATAGTGGTAAGGAAATGGAACATGATGGGAACGCTCAATGAATATCGACTCCAACCGTCAAAATTGGGAGATGGGAACTATTTTTGTCTAACAGTGGCAACGACAAATCTTCATCAACAAATCGTGAATGCCCAAAAGTATGACCAGGAGTTTAAATTTATTCGGAGGCACCTTATCACGGAGGAATCAAAACCTGGTTGGGTAGTCAACAAACACGGACTTCTGACATACCTAGGTAGACTTTTCGTACCGAATGTCGAGGATCTAAGGAGAGGCATCCTGAAGGAACATCATCAATCACTCTTTGCGGTTTATCCTAGAGGAACAAAGATGTACCGAGATTTGAAGAGGCACTATTGGTGGAATGGCATGAGAAAGGATGTAGCAAGCTTCATAGCCAAATGCCTTACATGTTAGCAAGTGAAAGCCAAGCACCAAAGACCAGGAGGAACCCTTCAACCCCTGGAGATACCTCAATAGAAATGGGACCACATCACTATGGATTTTGTCTCTAGACTACCAATGTCACCAGCAGGACACGACTCTATCTGGGTAATCGTGGATCGTCTCACAAAGTCAGCACATTTCCTACCTATTCGGACGACCAAGAAATTGGAAAACCTGAGTCAAAAATACGTTCGGGAAATTATTCGTCTTCACGGAATTCCATTATCTATCGTATCAGATCGAGACCCGCATTTTACCTTGCAATTTTGGCAAAGCTTACAAGCTGCTTTTGGAACGGAGCTTTGTTTCAGCACGGCTTTTCATCCACAAACTGACAGACAATCTGAATGCATAATTCAAACGCTAAAAGACATGCTTTGAGCTTACGTCATGGATTTTAAGGGATATTAGGAGAAGCACCTACCGTTGGTTGAGTTCGCTTACAACAATAGCTACCAACCCAGTATTGGCATGCTGCCGTATGAAGCTCTTTATGGAAGACCGTGTCGTTCACCTATTTGTTGGACTGAAGCAGGAGAGGACGCACTTTTTGGACCAAATCTTATACAAGATACTACCGAGAAGATCCGACTGAATCATCATCGATTAGCCACCGCTCATAGAAGACAAAAGAGCTACGCCGATCAGCGACGAAGACCGCTACAATTTGAAGTAGGAGATCATGTATTCCTGAAGATCCAACCAGGGCGAGGAGTTATACGTTTCTGCCGAAAGGAAAGCTAGCTCCAAGGTTCATTGGACCATTTGAGATTTTGGCTAAAGTTGGAGAAGTAGCATATCGTTTGGCGCTACCACCATAGCTTGTCAGTGTTCATAACGTTTTTCATGTGTCAATGTTGAGAAAGTACGAACCTGATCCTGTACATATTTTAGATTGGAAGGAACTCCATGTTGATGAGGACACTACCTTTGAAGAATAACCCGTAAGGATAATTGATCAACGTGACAAGGTTCTTAGAGGAAAGACCATCCTGCTCATTCGAGTTCTTTGAAATCACAACGGAATTGAAGAATCAACCTAGGAACGAGAGCAAGCCATGAGGGCAAGTCATCCCTAGTTATTTGCAGATTGAGGCACGATACAAAATTTTGGGGACGAAATATATTTTTAGGGGGATATATTGTAACAACCCTACTCAGACCCTAGTTTTAGTGACGAATAGTTCACGAGGCTATTCAATACAGAGGAGGTTCAAAATCTTAATTTCGGCCCAAAAACCCTAAAAAGGTTCAAAACACAGGCAATAAAATCCTAACACCCAGAAAGTCTCCTAATATTTTAAATAAAGTAAATATCATAAAATAATGAATTAAAAATTAAAAATCCTAATAAATAGGGTAAAATGACCATTTTACCCCTAACACAGTAAAAAGTTTTAAAAATCTAAATTTTGATATATGGATACTCTAAATCAAGAATTTAAGTACAATTAAGTAGTAAAAGACAAAATAACATCAAAAATTCCAAAAATACCCCTTAGTGGCCGACCACCTTGGGAAGTGTACCAAAAAGTGACTTTTTGCTTTACTTTTAGCTTTAAATGATGAGAAATGTATTAAATTAAGCATTATGATGATTCAATAATTGTTGAATAAGTAATATACATAATAATATAGTATTATAGGTTAACAAAAGCAAACAATCATTATTGAAGTCCATATACAACAAAATAAGTCAAAAAGTCATATATTGTCAAAATAACTTAATTTAACTTAAAAGACTACATCTATTTAATAAATTATTATAAAAATTATGATAATACATGAAAATACTATATTTCTCATAAACATATTAAAATAACAAGTCTAAATAGAAAAAGATACCAAAAAGATGCATCAAATTTACTTTTAATGTATTTTCTTGCACAATAAGGGCACAAAAATTGAGACAAACCCCTTGATTGATAGGAGATTAGATTTTTGTCCCCTAAACTGAACCCTAGCTACATTTAGCTTCCCCATATCTGAATTTAGCCCACAAAAGCTTAATTCAACTCAAATCAAACTCAAGTCACATTTATAAAAAGGAAGAAAAGGACTTTTTTGGTACTTTTTGTCTCCCAGATGTCCCCTGGCCTTGCCTATATAAAGAGAGCCAAATACCCTCCTCTCTATATGATATTTTTGGCCAAAGAGAGGGGAGAAACCAGAACCCCTTGATCTTGAGTGATGAGGTGAGTTTAAGAGAAGAAAAAGAAAGGAAAAGAAAGAAACCGATGAGATTTTTGAAAGCTAAGTCCAAATCAACCCTTCATCTTTCTTTGATTGCTCAAAAAAGTAAGTAAAATCTCTAAAACATGTGTCTAAGATCCCTCAAAATATTCCTCAACATATCCCTTTAAACACTTCAAGAACCAAAAACCAAAATCAAACCGAAAAGACATTGTAGTTGAAAATTAGGGGCTGATATGTTTACGAATGATATGAGATGTTGTGTGTTGTTATCTTTGAGTTTGATGACCTCTAAGTATGATGGAGTGTTGATATTAAACTCTAAAACACAAGCATACAAAGAAATGGAACAAAAACTTGAAATGACATAAGTAGAAGACTCTAACCCGAAGAGGCATAATTTTTGAGAACTTTGATGTTTCTTCCCTAAGCTTTGAAACATCATAAATCAATGTAGAAAATTGATCTAAGCATTTTCTTTATGCCCAAATTTATCTTTTTGTGTAATCTTTCATCAAAAGTTGGTTTCAATTCATTTTCATAACTAGAACTCAAGATATTGCAATTTTACCAAAGTGTGTCATTTTCTGATCAGTCAACACTACTAACTTGGAAATCCTATTTTCAGATGCGATCCGAACTTTGGTCAAAACATGAAAGTTGTAGATAAAATGTATATATATCGATCCATCAAAAATGAAAACAAAATATTAAGTCTTGATAGGTTAAAACTCATTTGAAAGTTTTTGTTGAGTTTCAGCCCCCAAGTAACATTCGGTTACCTATTTTTATATAGCTCAAAATCCCAATTTTTAGTAACCTATTCCAAAAGTGGCCTACATGAACATTGTAGATAACATATTGAAGTATTTTTTTCCCAAAAATCAGACCTTAAAGCCTTAGGATAATACTCCAAAACCGTTTCAAATCATCTGTCCAAAATCGATTCTGCTGAGTTTTGGCAGCTAACAAAACCTATTTTCTAAAATAGCCAAAAAATCTATCTTGTTTCAAACAACTACTCTTAACTCTAAACGTGGAACTTATAGGGGACTTGTTTAACTAGAATATACTGGAAAATGGGCTCATTTGGACTTGATATGATATCCCAATGCCGAGACCAATAGAAGCATATTTTTGGAAAAATCTCGAGAAAAGTGCTGAACCGTTTTTTCTTTAGATGAATTTTTCACCTATTTGTCTTAGGATTTGACCTTGGTGTTAAATATGATAGTTGTAGAAAATATTTTTATCTAAATGCTGTATAAAAATCATAACTTAATTTCATATCTAGATACACCAAAACCTTGTTGACCATTTTAATTTAATACTTGACTTTTGATTTTAAAATTTGTTAAGTGTATGTTTGAGTACCCTTCCCTATAAGACCTAAGTTTTTGTATGATGATTGATTTGAATTAATCGATTAATGTTTCTAAGTGAATTTATAATGATTTAGAACCATGCTATCATATGTGAATCATATCTTGAGAATTGTAACTTGTGTTTTACATACTTGTACCTTATGTTTTGCGCGTTATACCATGAATCTTGCCATGGTAGTTGATGCCATGCTATAGATAGTTGTATTTGAGATCCATTCCATATATCATAGACATTGTTATTTTTATCCTGGTATATTGGAGTTCATCTGTACAAACCGTTGTTGGGATGAGCTGTATTGAGATTGTCGTTCTTGATTCTAAGTCCAGGGCGTCCCTAGTTGCCATTTTCAAAAATATTTTAGGATAAATTCCCCTTGTGCACCCTAGGCGTGTCCTTGATGTTACAAAATTGATTTATACACCCTGGGCGTGTCCCCGATGTTTGAAATAGTTTATGGATATTGTTGGGTACCATGGGTTAGTCGCTAGCATTCAGATTTCGATAGCTTGGACTTTTTGGTTGACACTGGCGAAGGCATCACGAGTTTAAAGGTGGGACAAACCTCTTAGGATGAATTTCCCTTGTACACTTTGGGCGTGTTCTTGGTGTTACAGAATTGGTTTATACACCCAAGGCGTGTCCCCGGTGTTTGGAATGGTTTATTAGATATTATTGGCCTGTAGTATGGCGCGGACCCCACGCCATTGCCATTGAATGAAACTACTATGGCATGACGCCATACGAAGTGGTTACTATTCGCAACGAGGCGCGATGATGCCTTTGGTGATCAAATACCCGTGAAAGTCTACTCTGGTGATTTTCGGTGTGGAATCCTTGTTATAATCTGGGTGCATGTTGGGTTGGGCATCTGCATTTTATATACAACATCACATATGCACATGTTTATTATCTTATCTGCTATCCTATCATAAATTTGTCTGTCTCCTTGATTATAAACTGTACTGGGTGTTATATGGTATGTGTTGTGGTGAGTTTTGTGCCGTGAGATTAGTTAAAAGGTTAGAGTATTATGCTTTTGGGCCTTGGCTCATGGCAATCGTGCCACATGTGAGGAAGAGTTCCTAGAGGATTTCAACCCAGAGGGAGAAGAAGAGTTGGAAGAACATGGTGAGTTCCAAGAGCAGATGGATCTAGATGATGCATTTTGAGGAACCAAGATCTATGCTTTTGTTCTTATATTCAGTTTTTCCCGTGCTTAGCGTAATGTTTGAATTTTCTTGGAAAAACTGTAATAGTTATGTAATTTTGAACGGTTCAGAACTCGTTTATGATGTAATAACTATCGTATGTAAATATGAATGTATGGATAGTATATCCCTATATTTATATTTATATTTATGTATGTCCTGATGTGACCGGAGGACGGGGCGTTACAGTTTAACTGTTGGGAGTTAGGTTAGTATACCGCAACCTTGTGAGGCGAGCCCTTGGAATAATGGGAATGTTGGTGTTGTGCCTCTGTGAGTACTCGATAATGAAGTAAAAATCCTACAAGACAAGTTGTATGGGGCATAGGAAGTTGATGGTGTTCGAGGTGTATGAACGGGGTTTGAATTTGAGAACTCAATGTGACGAATGGTATGATTATTGTGATTAGGGACAACATTTGTATGGTGGTGGTCAATGTCAACTCAATGTTAGATGGGCAGTATTCTCTTGAACCGAGTATTTGATGAGTACTGAGAATGGGATGGTGTTGAGCGAGAGCTTCTGGTTGTCTTTTTCTTTTCTCTGGGCAGAGAGAGAGAGAGAGAGAACTACCTTATGGACGATTATCAGGTGTGAGCTGTTTCATCTTGATTGGATATGGATGTTGGGTCCCTTAATTGATTCTTGATCTGGCTATTTTTTTTAGGAGGTGAAAATCTCCATAGATCTTGTACCCTACTGTGGTCCTTTGGTTTGTGCCTTGGGAACTTGTACCATCATGATCGGGAGATTGTAGGATTGATTCCTTAAAATTTCTTGGTGAAGATTTGTTTGCTCTACCGTGTGAGTATGAGTGTTTGGGTTGTTGTGTTCCCTAGATATCGGGTTGGTAGACTTAAAATGCTTGTCCTTTTTTTGACGGGGGAGTTAGTGTTGAGATGTAGAGCTTATTTCTGCAGAGATTGGTCGAAATTCATTTAATAGATGTATAATGTATGCTCTAGTTTATATTGCTTATTTCGTGGTGTTTTGACACTACATTGTCCAAGAAAGTGTTTTTTAAAATTGATTTGATGTAACTTTTTGGTTTTCTTAGTTACTAAAATGGATTATTTTAATGTTGTTGTTGTTATTATTATTATTATTATTATTATTATAGTTTATAAAAATTCTGACAACAATTAATTGTTTAAGTGTAGGCAATTAAGCTACTTTAAATTATTTTGACTATATGTGACTTTTTGACTTATTTAGATGTGTAAGAACTTCAATGATAATTTATTTATTTTTGTTGGCTTAAAATATTATATTATTTTGAATATTACTTATTTGAATAATTTTGGGTCATAATAATTCTTGATTTGTACTTCTTTTTTTCATTTTGAGCTTAAAATGCAATAGGAGATTTTTTAGCACACTTTCCCGGGTATGGCCGGCCCTATGTGGGTATTTTGGTTATTTTTGTTGTTATTTTACTTTTTGCTACTTATTTGAATTTAAATATTTAATTTAGGGTGTTCATGTGTTAAACTTTGCATTTTAAAGACTTTTTTGGTATACTAGGAGCAAAATGGTCATTTTACCCCTTTTATGAGAATTTTTAATTTTTAATTTAATATTTCATGGTAATTACTTAATTTAGGATGTTGGGAGTTTTCTCGAGTATTAGGGTTTTGCCTTTTGAGTGCTAGGCCTCTTAGGGTTTTTGGATCGAACTATGATTTTTTAACCTTTTAACAATCTAAGATCTCATGGGCTAATCGTTGTTAATACTAGGGTTTGAACATGGTCATTATAATCTACCCTCCTTAAAACAAATTCCGTCCTTAAAATCTCATCCCGTACTTCTTTGTGTGAAAGATTGCGGAGGATTTACTGGCGTTATGCCTTCTCATTTTTAAGTTGACTCTCTTTCTTCCATGGCACTACTATAGGGCTAGTATCAACAGAATAGCTTTTCTGCTAGAGTACCTTCCTTTAGGTCTTTATTGAACTCTCCTCAAAGTTGCGTCTTTGTTCACTCGAGTCGTTCCTGGTTGAGGGTGTGGATAGGGTTAAGCTTATACGTTCAGCAACCTTGAGTAGTGGTTGTTTCGTCTTGTTAGATTCTTTGATCGATTGCTAGAACGACTTTCAAAGATCACATTGCATACCTATAGTGCGGGGGTTATTGACTAGTGTTTACCTAAAAGATTTACACTATGAGCGTACCTCTGATTATCGATGAATTCTCTTTTCCTCGTAAAGTGCGAACATTCTGTCTGTCGTTCCCTTGTTGGTTGGGCTGCATCATTCATTTCAAACCACTCATTCTTGGTTGAAGTCTTCTTGCTTGATCTTTATAGTTTCGCCTCTACCGTCAGCTGTTGTAGTTTCTTTTCCTTGGGGTTAATCAAAAAGGTCATCTAGTCGTGGTAATGGGTATCGACTCTCGATCGTCACCTTCCTCAGCTGTCGATAGTCCATGTAGAGCCTTGAGGTTTCGTTAGTAAACAATGTTGTTGCATCCCATAGTGGAGTGTTTAGGTGGATAAATCCTTGTTGAGCAGCTCTTGTAACTGTCCTTTTAATGATCCTTCGATTTTGCGGGAGCCATCTTATGTGGTGCATTCGAATCGGTGCGGTGCTTGGTTAGAATTCAACAAAAACTCGATCTCTTGATGCGGTGGGAGTCCGGGTAATTCCTCTGAAAATACGTCCTTGTATTTACATATAACCTGTGGTTACTCGGTGGCTAACAGGGTGTTCGTATTGGCGAGCATGCAGGTTAATCAACCCGTGAAATCAATTGATTCGTATGCCTTCACGCCAACAGGTATAAAGGTATCACATTGTTTTTCCTTGGATCTGTACACAGGTTTCATTCTCTTTATGCGCTCAGATCTTCTTCTGACGATAATTGATGATGGCTTGATGTCCGGGGAGGCAATCCATGGCAAGAATTACGTTGTAACTGATAAGATTTATGAATCGCAAGTGTAAGATGTAGGGGTGTCAGTCACTCTTCATGTCCTTCAAATGGAATCTAATCGCACATGATTTTCTAAGGGTGAAGGACGCTTTCGGATGAATTCGGACTCTGGGTCGTGCTAATTAATTATCTTGATCGGCCTTTCTGTTGGAGATAAAATTGCCAAGATCATTATTTTTGAAAATAATTTTTGATAAAAATTAACTGGATGGGCAAATGTCGAAATGGACTCCAGATAAAACTTTTGATGTAGAATGATCAAAATAAAAACTCGTGCAACCACAGTTAATTTAGAATAATTTCATTTTTTCCGGTTGATTCTCCTGCTACGATTTTGATTCTGAGTTGAAGCTCCCGTCAAACCTTCTACTGTATTCCCTTATGCGATTTCCGAATGTAGTGTGGGTTACGAACTTTTGAGAACTCGCACTGGTAGAACTTGATCAGTTTTAGTCTTAAAGATAAATTGTGAATTTAGTTCAGCCTATCTGCATATTTATAGGATTACAATAGAGACCTGTGGAGTAATTACGACGAAAAATTTTAGTGTAACCTAGATACATATCTAGCGATTTTCATAATTAAGCAAACCTCTCAATTGTATCTGTAATTATGAAAACCTTGCAGCGGTTTTTGCAATTTTCATAATCTCAAGACCTTCTTGCGTTGAACTCCTATTATTAAATGCTTAACTCATCTTCCCACGTAAAGATTCTTGATACCCGCCAATTACATTTAATTATTGATAATTTAATTTAATCGGTATCTTAAAATTCCTTAAACTCTTTCGCTTAACTTATTTAACCGCCGGATATCAAATTTACCTATAGGGTTTGGTCGGGTCAAAACTTATAAATTTCCTTAAAGGGGTATTATCAATCTCGATCTTTTGATACGTGAATTCCGTTAATAATTAATGTTCACCATTTAAATAATACCGCTATCCAACTCACCGAGAATATAAACTCATATAAGATCGCACCCTCTAATGAATCAAAATAACGAATATTAAATGTACACAAATCAATAATTATTTTAGGATTAAGAGTATAAGCACTATTCGTAATAATCTTAAGGTGCGAATTAATTTATATAGTTAGTATAACATTAATTACCTCAATGTGTCCCGTTCAATACACACAAAATGTACTAGCACAGAGAGTCAGAATAATTGGCGACACTATTATCTGTTTCCCATAACCAAGACAGGCCTACTAAAACTCTGTACTACAGTCGTATCGATGGTTTATCTATTTTCATCTAAACTGTGAACAAAAACTTATATTCTTTAAGAACCTATAATGTGGTCTTTTGTGTGCAAGTCGTACTCTACACACTAGATTAAATATTGTACAGAATAAAGGGCATCCTTGCATAACATTAAAGAAATGATATTATACACATTGCTTATTAAGGTTCTCATAAAATAAAAAATTAATTTTATTAAAATAAAATTAAATACTAAAAACATAATTTTTGATATACAACCCTAACAATCTTCTACTTATACTCAAAATCATACTGTCATATATCTGACTCCCATACCCTCTACAAGACTATCGAAAGTCTTAGCCGGTAATCTCTTTGTAAAAGAACCTGTAAGGTTGTCTCCTGATACAATCTTGATCACAGTAATATCACTCCTTTGTATAATTTCTCGTATCAAGGGATACTTACGCTCAATGTGCTTTCTTTTCTTGTGGACTATTGGTTCCTTTTAGTTTGTAACCACTCTTCTATTGTCACAATAAAATTTAATAGCCGAATGAACTGAAGGGACTACATCCAGCTCCAATAGAAAGTTCTTGAGATAAACGGCCTCTTTGGTTGCTTCAGAAGCTGCTACGTACACAACCTCCACGGTGGAATCAGCAATGCAGGACTGCTTGATACTCTTCCAACTAATAGCTTCACCTCCTAAGGTAAACACATATCCTGAGGTAGACTTACAGAAATATTTGTCAGACGAAAAATTTGAGTCTTTGTTCTTTAAAGGTAGTAGACTTTCTGTCTAGTAAACCAACATATAATAGTTAGTCTTTTTCAGGTACTTGATTATATTCTTTACCGCAGTTCAATGCTTTTGTCCTAGATTAAACTGATATATGCTAATCATGCCAATGATAAAGCAGATGGCAGGTCTAGTGCAAAGCATAGCATACATGAGGCTTCCTACTGCTGAAGCATTAAAAACCGCCTTCATTTTCTCTATCTCATCAGGTGTCTTAAGACACTGATCATTGGATAGAGTGATTCCATACCTGAAAGGGTGAAACCATTTCTTGGAATCCTGCATGCTAAAATGAGTAAGGATATTATCGATATACTTTGCTTGTGATAAGCCCAACACTCTTTATTTTCGATCTCACACATGCTTAATCCCAAGGATGTGATTAGCTTATCCCAAGTTCTTCATATCGGACTGCCCAGATAACTATACTTTTACAGTAGATAATGCACCCACATCATTTTTGATGAGTAAGATATCATCTATATAAAGTATTAGAAAAACCACTACACTTTCTCACGCTTCTTATATACACAGGACTCGTTTAGACTCTGATTAAAATCATAAGACTTTGTGGCTTGATCAAACCGAGTATTCCAAGACCTCGATGCTTGCTTATGTCCATAAATGGATCTTTTAAGCTTGCACAGCCCTTTGCTATGAAATCGTTTGGTTGTATTATATAGATATACTCATCAAGACTCCCGTTAAGGAAAGCTATCTTGATATCTATTTGTCAGATTTCGTAATCAAAATGAGCAGTAATGGATAAGAGAATCCAAATAGACTTAAGCATGGCTACTGGAGAAAAGGGTTCCTCATAATGGATACCTTCTTTCTAAGTGAACCCTTTTGCAACAAGTCTAGCTTTAATGGTTTCAACTTTCCTATCTGCTCCTCTCTTCCTCTTGTAGATTCACTTGCATCTAATGGATTTTATCCCTTTGGGTGGTTCTATAAGTTTCCAGAGCTGACTAGAATACATAGATTCTATCTCAAAATTCATAGCCTTTTGCCAAAGATCTAAATCTTTGTTCTGAAGTGCTTTATTATAGTTATAAAGTTCGGTATCTAGTTCTACCGGGATCCTGTTAAAAGGCTCTCCCAAGAACATATACCAATCAGGTTAATGAACAACTCTCCTACTACGACGAGGCACTCCATGTGTCTGTGTACTAGCAGTAACACGCTGTGTAGAATCTGAATCATGTGCATCAGTACCCTATTTATGATTTGCACATGTCCTGATAATCCTCCCACTACAACAAAGCAATGGGATATCAATGACTTGTGGTTCTTCTTTGGTTCTACTGGTATTTCTTCTCATTTCTTCCAGAATAATATTATTTTTGGGTCTGTGGTCCATTATATAATCCTCCTCCAAGAATCGGGCATTGGTGCTAACAATGACCTTCTGATCCTTAGAATTATAAAATAGACCACCATTCATTCTCTTTCAGCACATGTGTTGGACACCCCCAAATCTGAATGTGTTTTAGAATAGGTTTACGCTTGGCTCACAATTCTGTGGGAGTAAAAGGTACTGACTTAGGAGGTACTAAGTTCAAAATGTAAGCCGCTGTCTTTAATGCGAGTCCCCAAAATAAATTGGGTAAACATGAATAACTCATCATGGATCTTACCATCTCCATAAGAGTCCTATTCTTTTTTTTGCTATACTATTCTGCTGCGGAGTGTCAAGTGCAGTCAACTGGGATATAATCCCTTCTGATGACAGGTAATCCTTAAACTCTCCAAAAAGGTATTCTCCATCACGTTTGGATCGTAGTGATTTGATACTTTTACCCAGACGCTTCTCTGCCCCGCCTTGAATTCTTTGAATTTCTCAAAATATTTAGACTTACGGTACATCAGGTAAATGTATCCATATATTGAGTAGTCATCAATAAAACTGATAAAGTACTCAAAGCCACCTCTAGCCCGAATTATTATAAGATCACACACATCAGAGTGAACCAGTTCTAACGGTTCTTTAACTCTATAGCCTTTGACCGAAAATGGCCTCTTGGTTATTTTACTCTCTAAGCAAGATTCACAGACTGGAAGTGCTTCCACTTCCAATGAACTCAAAGATCCATCTGCTACCAGTCTCTTTATCTTTTTTAGATTAATATGACCCAAGCGTAAGTGCCAAAGAAACGTTTGGTTCATTAAAGAATGAAACTTTCTCTTATATGGTAAATTAGATGTGTTATTTATTTCAGTTAGTTACAGTGTAGGAGAAATAGGAGGTACAACATACAGTCATCCACCAATGTACCAGAACAAATAAAATATTTATTTTTCTTCACAACGACAGAGTCATCAAAATGAATAGAATACTTATCCTTTATTAAACTCGAGACTGAAATTAAATTTTTTCTAAACGAAGGTACATAAAGACAATCTTTTAGAAGTAGTATCCTATCTCTACTAACTAGGAGTAACATCTCTTACTGTAACTGTTGTCACCCTTGTATTATTGCCCATATGCAGGTATATTGTTCCATCACTGAGCTACCTAATTTCTTAGAACCCCTGCAAAGAATTACAGACATAATTAGTGGCTCCCGTATCTACACACCAGGTATTGATAGATAACACTGCTAAGCATGTTTCAACCACTAGTGAACAGAAATTACTTGGGTTTGTTCTGCTTATTAAGAAAAATTGGACACTGCTTTTTTCAATGCCCAAACTGGTTATAGTGATAGCACTTGCCTCTCGGCTTCTTCACACAAGCTTTTGGTCCCTTAATTGCTTTTGGACCTGTGCCTTCATGTGTCTGAATTTTTTTCTTTTCTTATCTTTTCGCTTAGATGAAGAATCTTTCTCAACTACATACACAGAACTTGGCTTCCTAAGAACACCCTCGGTTGCTTGAAGTTCCTTAAGAAGTTCTGTCAATAAAAAGCTGAGCTTTCTCATGGTACAGTTCAGATAGAACTGCTTAAAACTTTCATGCAATGACTGAAGTATGATATCGACTTGGATTTTTTCGTCAATTTCAGCTCATAGGATCTCCAGTTCATTCAAAAGACTGATCATCTTCAGAACATGATCCCTAATTGGGGTGCTTTTAGCTATGTTTGCATTCATTAGAGATTTCATGACCACCTACCTAGCATCACGATTTTGATCTCCAAATATTTTCTTGAGGTTCATAATCATGACATAGTCACTAGGCATATATTGATGCTGATGCTATAAAATATTTGACATTGAAGCCAAAATGTAACAACAAACCATCTTATCAGTTTTCTATCACTTTTGATGGGCTTGAGTTTCCTGTTCGATCGCCCCCCATATCAGGTACCAGGGGACATATCTCAATTAACACAAATTTGTAATCCTCAGCAGTTAAGACAATGTCCAAATTTCTTTTCCAGTCAATATAGTTTGGTCTCGTAAGTTTGTTTTCAATTAAGTATTGAAGCGAGTGGATTGAAAGCCATTTTAATTCTGAGAATTACATAATTAAAAATATTTTTAATTATAACCAGCAAAATTATGAATTTATTTTAATTTGGTCCCATCTCCCATTTAGATTTTTTTAAAAAATTTGAGAGTTATAAAAATTTATTTAATTAAAAAAAATTTATTAACTTCGAAAATCACACTATCTAAAAGAATCAAACATCTTTCCGTGTACACGATTCTAAATATTTTGATTTGTCAAATCATCTTTTCGTGTTTTAACTTGTAAGAAATAAAATTACATAAATTCACAGTTTTTTCTTTAGCTTTTTAGTTAAGGTAGTGATTAAAGATATTTATTTATTTTATTTTTTGTTCCATATTTTTTCAAAAATAAAAATTTATTTAGATTAAATATTTTTTTATTTAATTAATTTAAAATTTAAAATTAATTTCTACGTTTTTTCAAGATATCCGATTTTATAAAAAATTATCTTAAACATGATATTTTATAAAAAAATTAAATGTCTAAAGTTTTTCATTTAATTAAAAATTTTAATTAAAAAAACTTAATTTTCTCTTTCTTTAAAATATATTTTAAGTAAAATTAAAATTTTTGAATTAATTAAATTAACATGAAAATATAAAATAGATATACATCATTCACGTAATTCATATAAATATAAATGCACGATATGTATATATCTCAATTTTATAATCAAATAGAAATTTTGATGAGTTTTAAACTTCTATTGAAGATAAGCTATAATAATCTTTATTTCTATCAGTTTATTGTATCCCAATTGTATCAGACTTCTCTGATATACTGTGATATATAAATATATCACTTGAGGATCAAAACGTATCAGAACAACGCGATCAAAACAACACCGAACGAGCTCCACCACCGCCGGCCACCAGCTACTGCTGGCGCAGTCCCTAGCCGCAAGCTTCAAGCGGCTTTTATTGCCTCCTCCGTGCTCTGTTTTTTACGTTATTTTTTAAAAAAATAGCTCTTAAAAAGTAGTATTTTGTCAAAAAATCAGACTGAAAATAGTCCCAAAAACGGCCATCGAAATAGCCCAAAAGTCGCCGCTGCCTGCGCAGCCATCCTTTCAGCCCACTGTTTGAGCTTTTTTCGGTGGTGTTTTTGCATGCATTTTTTCTAGAAAAATATAATAAATATATAGCAACCTGTTGCTTCAAAGAACGTCTTGAAAATAGTCCCAAAAAACATCAAAAATCGTCCCAAATACTGCTACCCTTGCGCCACTGGCTGCTACTACCGCTGCCGTCGCCTATTGTTTCTTCACTGTTTTGGCGCTATTTTTTTTTCACTTTTTGGACTGCTTTTTCTAGTGGTATTTTACTGTTATTTCATGTCAAAAAGTTTGCTCAAAACCAGTCTCAGAAACATCGAAAAAATTATCAAAAAATAGCCTCGAAACGCCACCGGTGGTGCCGCTGGTGGGTTATTTCTTAATCTACTTTTGACGTGTTTTCTAGACATATTTTAATACTATTTTAAGCCTAAAAACTACAAAAAAAAAAAAGCTACTAGAAAATAAGTCAAAAAATTATAAAAAAAACTCTGCGATCCGTGGCCCGTAACTTCCGAAACTATCGCCGATGCCGTCGGCTGTTTTTCGTGTTCTTGGATATTTAGCCTGTTTTTAAATATTCTAAATAGATATTTAAAAATAAAAAATGCTATTACATAGAAACCTATGTTATGTAGGCTCATATTCGATCTAGAAAAAATTTAAACTATTACGATCAACTTTCGTGATTAAAAATAATTAAATGATCATCCAAATTATTTAATCAAATATAAAAAATATGATAATCATAAAATCAAGATTAGAACGCTTGCAAAATAAAGTTATCACAGTTATAAAACTACCCGACCTTGATTAACCGTAAATAAAAAATCAAACGACTTTGATACCAATTGTTGGAGGCAAAATTGCCAAGATTATTGTTTTTGTAAATGATTTTTCAAAAAATTAATTAGACGGACAAATGCCGAAACGGGCTTTAAATAAAATTTTTGATGTCAAATGATCAAAATAAAAACTGGTCATTATTTAGGCATAGTTCAACAATGAAAACTTGAAGATAAGGGTATTATTCTAGGATGAAATTCCTGATAGGGTTATCTACAAGACTTGAGTGCAGAAGGGTTACCAACGAACGACACTGGACGGTATTGTTGAGGACCGATGATATTAGAAGGAAGTATACACAAAGAACTTCAACCGAGTACCAAGATTAACACAAAGGCTTAGGGTAAACGAGAAAGAAACTTATAAGGATGAAGTAGCAGGGTTCTAATAGTGGCTCTCGATATAATAGCTAAAACTTCTCGTAATGCGTACTCTTGTCTACCCCCCTTAAAATAAGATAACTCATTGCATGAATCTCCAGTCTTTGATCTCGATGTACTTACTCGTCCTTTGCATGTAGATTCCCTGATTCTTTCGAACCCAGTAGCATCCTAGTATGACTCGCTATAAAACTTAGACATAGAAAATTTTAGTTCTTGTAATGTATAGATAATAATAATAATTAATATAACGCATCCCACAGAGCTTCTACGCGACAAAAATGCACAGTTTTCCATAACCCAAGGCTTAAAGGTTCAGTAAATCTAGACTCTGATACAACTGTAATGCTCCGGCTCTCGGGTATGTTGAGACATACATATACATACAATTAGGGTTACGAAAACATTTTATTCATAGATAATTCTTATATTATTACATCATTTGAGTCTCAAAAAGTTTACAAACTATAGATATTACATTCATTAAAACGTGAATACAAAATATACAAGAGACATCCAAAAAGACTGCTTCCGTTGCGCTAAGCTTTAATCGGATCCTCGTGCTCCTAGTACTTGCCCTGTTTGGTTGATTCCTCTCCATAAGGTAAGCCATGTCACGCCCCAAAACTCGAGTCACGTGAACCACTGAAGAAAAATCTGTTTTATGATTCCAAGTTCCATCAAAACCACCGAAGCCCACACGGGTCCAAGAACGTAAACGGAAGCGAGCTTAAAACCTTTGGAAAATGCATTTTCGAGGGTTTATTTTATGTAAAAGAATAGCCCAAAAGAGAAAGATCATGGTCCCTAAGAGCCAAACTTTAAAACAAACAAATAAAAATTTTCAAAAAAAGTACCTCGACCGCTCAATTGGTCCTTGCCTGAACACTGTTCCCTCAGCCTGCAAAACAACCGAGAGTACGGTTTGATCGCTCAATAGACTGCTCGAGCAGTCTGGCTCCAGACTACTTTTCAAAACATAACTTTTCTTTTCCAACACTTAACCATTTTCTAACATTTTTGAAAGATTTCAAAGCACAACTAAACCATTTAAAACATGTTAAAACAAGACTCAAAATCCTCCCTTGACGCATAAGAGTTGGTATAAAGCATAAAATCAATAAGAAGCAATAACCATTTCATACAATAACCCACCCAAGGTTCCTCTCATCAACATACAACATACAACATACAACATTGATACCAAGGCCTTGGGGCTTATACAACATGTTTTTAAATCCGAAAATGTATAACTCCATTACATGATTCAAATACAAAATAGTGATAACAATCGATCAACAAAACTACTAATAACAACAAAAGAGTTTTCGTCTTCGCCTCCTCAACAGCTCACTGAGATCAATCCATGTGATCAAATTCACCTGAAAGCTTTCAAATCCCACAACGTTAAACAAAACCCAATAAGAATAGACTAGCATAAATTTAAATCATAACATGCAATCACGAATTATATGAACAACTCATCAACACAAGTCTCAAAATGATTTTCCATCCTTAAACTCATCAACAGTTTAATCAACATAAACAACACGTTATTTTTCAACTGGATTTCCACAACCCACAATGATTCCTATGTACTGACTTTTTTCGCACCGGGGACAAATATAACAATTATAGACTCTCGCCCATTAGCTTAGGTTTGGGGTATCCAATGACTCTCTAGGTAATGACAAGTTCTATACGGAGCTACAAGAACAAATGCCTCCTACTAGGACAACTATTTCATTTACGGGAAATAACCCGATGAAACGAAACACCTACTTACGCAAAATTTTTAGACTTTCACCAAGGAACAATGGAGGCCCACGTACACACACACATTGTTTCGGCACATCCATAGAATCATTAAAAAGGCACACAGCCACACACACATTGCCAAACATCATTCAGCTACGTCATCCACAAAACCATGGAGATCGACCAACATTTTCAAAATGTTTTCACCATAAAGAGTTGGTGCAATCCCAAGAGAGGGTAAATTGTGATATTAAAAATTTACGCCAAATTTGACTAATTTAAATCATTCAATCTCAAACATCCACAAGCAGTCTCAAGTATTTTCTAACATACAATTTCAAGTAGATATGAAATTTAAAGTGCAAAAATTAAAGAGATAGAGTTAGAGAGATACGACACCGAGATTTACAAGGTTCGACACTCCGGCCTACGTTCTTGTCTCAAGCACACTGCTATGAGGATTTCACTAGTCCCTCCTTAAGGCGGAGATGCCTATTTTCTTCAATAGGCAGAATAGCTTCTCTTGAGAAATCCTCTTCTCAAGTACAATTCCTTCTCTAGGTAGAGATGCCTCTCTTGAAAATATCCCTTTTGTCAAGCAGAAGAACACTCAAACTCCCAACTACAAGTGAAAACCCTCACTTGCTTACAAGATAAAATCTCACAAATTTAGTGTACAGTAAACACTCCTCAAATGAGTAGATGAGTAAAGATGAAACACACTAATGTTCACTCTAAAGGATATTTAATTGAAAGCTCAATGGAGAATTTCTATGGGTAAGACTCTCTTTCAAAAAAATCAAAGAAATATATGACAAATAAATTCAAGAAAGCTATAATCCAAGGGAGTTTCAATGCGAGAGTGCTAGCTTATATTTGATAGTGAAATGGTGGTCTATTTATAGCCAAAAATCAAGTACTAGTCGTTGCAAAATATATAAAAAATTTCAACTAGCCGTTAGGCACAAAAATCAAAATTTTGACATTTCAATCAACTGAAATGGGTAATTTGATCGATTGAACTGCTGAACGTTCATAAAAAAAACAAAATAGAAGCATTTTAGTCAACTGACATAGGGAGTTCAGTCGATTGACTTTGTGAAACTCGACTGCTCTGTTATCCTGAATTTAAACGAGCATAACTCCTTCACCCGAACTCCGAATAAGGTCATTCTTGTGTCCAAATTGAAGTCCCAAAAGTCTACATTCCAATGGTTCTAGCCCTATAGAATAATTCACCTTATATAAAAAGTTATGGGTAAAATAGTGAAGGTATGTCAATTTTCTTCACACACTTTTTGTATATTTTTTGTTGAACTTTTTTGAAAACATTTTAAAACACATTTTGTACTTTGAAAATGATTTTTCTTGAAATATTAAGCACTTATGGTCCAATTAAGGCCACTTATGAGCTTTTACAAATATAACCAATGGTATGTGAACTTACATAGGTCCTAGTGCATTACACTAAGAAAATTTTTTCAAGCCCTTTCTCGTGGTCTTCAAGTACTCTATGGATCATAGCCATTTGAATATGATCTTCATGTTTCATGGCTTTCATTTTGCGTTCTCAATTGTGCTTATTGCATTAAATTCCTGTGAACACACTCAATTTGCACAATTAGAAACTTTGGTCTGTTATAATCAAAATGGGTTGAAACCTTATTAGGCCAGCAATCTCTCCCTTTTTTATGATGACAAATAAAGAGCAAAATGAGGTTGCTTTTACAAAGCTCCCCCTCACAATATGCATGTAACCAAGATTTAAAAAATATAACACAATTAATTCATGAACTTTGAATTTTCAAATGATAGACATTTAAGCTCATTTTGACCAACAGATGTGATAAATTGCAGTTCCACGATATAATTTTTAATAAGATATATATGAGCAATTTAACATATTTAAATTCTAAAAACACATTAATTAAACATACTTAAACACATGCCTATATAAACTCTCTCCCTTTTTAATATATTAAAAGGAATGCAAAAATAATATACATTTTGCTCCAACTATTCTTCCTCTTTTGACATCATCAAAAAGTAGAAATACAGTAATAAAACTTTTTCATTAAGCAATCTCCCTCGATTTCTTATAAAACCATCGAAAAGTACCATTTTTATACCAAAAGTGAAGATAAGACGTTTTCATTTAAAACTTTTATTGAAAGCACTTTTAAAGTTCCAAAACAATATCAATTGTAAAGCATGGACAAATAATATGCAAATGACTTTCAAAGTAGCTATTGGTGCATAGGTTGAAACCTTGCACCACCAATCTAGCTTAGAATTAGGACAACAATACCATATTCATCTTATCTGATCATATGAACCCATTTAATTTCAAACGCATAAGATTTTCAACACATACCAATTGAACAATGATAATATTTTCTCTATATACCAATTGAACAATCAATGTGCAAGAAAAATATTATGATACCAACTGAGTATGAAAAATAAAAGTGCAAGAAAATTTTTTCTCTAAGGCATAGCACATATTATGAATTAAGATTTTCAACAAAGATATTTATGATCCAATTTACATATTAATGACTTTCAAAATGATATTTATCCATTTTTCACGTAAGGAGTCATTTTTCATATTTATTTATGACAAATTAGTGATGTAAATTACAAGCACATAGTAAAGATATTAGATTTTCAATAACAATATTTATGTTACAATTCTAGCTAAAGTTAAGAATGGTGGAGCCTCTTGATAAAACATGGAACTTTGAGAAAATTGGGTCTTTCGTCATGGTTTTAAGAGTTTATTGTACAAAAAGGATTTCGGTTGAATTTTTCTTACTTTATATAAATTCATGTGTCCCGAGGTATGTTTTGGAATGGTTTTTCCTTCTTTTTAAAGGGTTTTTCTTTCCCTAAAACATGTTGAAAAGTACATAGAATCTTTTAAATGTTGAAAATCAAATTTTAGCTTGAAAAAGAATCTAGAGCAGGACAGATTGATAGGCCGGTCGATCGGTCTATCAAGCGGTCCTTTGAGGCTCTCGGTTCTTTTGTGCAGGTAAGGGACCGATCGATCGGTCTCTTAACTGATCGATCGGTCTTGCAGTTTTTAAATCTTTTTGTGTTTTGTTTAAAGGTTTGGCACTTGGGAGATTTGAATACCCCTTTTCACTAATTAAAACCTCGGTTGGATGTATTTGAAAAAGATTTTGAACTCGTTTCTCGTCTTAGTTTTAAATTTGGGTTGATTAAATGCTAGTTTTAGTGGATTTTGGATTGTAAAGTGGGTTATTGAAGGGTTGTGATTTGGCATGGTCATATTAGCTTTTGGAAAGAATAAAAGAGTTTTTAAATGTATTTATACATACATATGATGGGTGCTTCCTTTTCAAATAATATGATTACTATTGAACTTAATCTCATGTTGGTACATTATGAAATTGCTCAAGAATTTGAGTACCTAAACGAAATATGATATGATTATAATAGAGTTAACATTTATGTTGCATAATGAGGGGTTGCGGTCCTGCAGTGAAAGCTCGCGAAGGTTCTTGCATAATGAGGGGTTGCGGTCTTACAGTGAAAGCCCGCGAAGGTTCATGAATTAAGTTGGGTTGGTGGCTCCACGGTGAAAAACCAAAAACTTGCGCAAGATGGGGACCACGTGCCCACGGGTTAGCCCCCGAAATGTGGTGTTGTATCGTAGTGAGTTATAGAGCTATCTATTACCCAATGGCTTGGCATAGCCTATTGGGATAATAGGGTGGGGTCTCTATAAGCTGCGCCCAATGTCGATTCATTAACTGTGAAATTTTAATTGTGATACGATTTTGTGATAAACTGGGTACAAAAAATATAACACGATTTTTGTGAAAAATTGGATAATGAAATGATGATATGGATAATGTGAAAGGATAAATTGAATGAATTGGCGTGCATGGGTGTGTGTGTATGAAGGAATAATGAGTTGGTAAAATTTGCATTTTTACTCCGGTTGCACCCATCACACCTCACAAATCATGCTTAGTATAGAGTTAATCTTTATCCTACGAGCTTTGGCTCATGTTCGTGTACTAAAACATTTCAAGTTTTGAGGATTTGAGCGTGGCTAAAGGAATGCAAGTTGGGGAAGACTAGAGGAAAGATTTGCTTTATTATATTTTAATTATGTTTGTACATGAAGTAACTGAGATGAATGTAATTAATATGAGAATTTAATGTGAACATATGTTATCACATATTCTTTCGTGGTTTGTACTTAAAATTTTGAAAAATTGGGTTTATCTAATTTGAATGTTTTGAAGTTACAAATGGTTGGAAATGTGTTTCTTATGATGTAGAAAAATTTCAATGGACATAGTTCGCATAAAGTATGACTTGAAGTTCAGGATATGTGAGATAATTTGACTACTCAACGAAATTTGTATTCTTATATATTTCAAACTCAACCCTTTAGTAAAGAAGACTTATTGTTGGTGACCTTTGTATACAAGAAGGTTGGGTTAGTTCACGGATCCCTAGGTTTGGATTGTTACAAATGGTATCAGAGCTCTAGATTCGAATACCTAGGAGCCGTGAAAAGTTACGATGACCTATATATGAGAATTGTTTGATGAGATTAGGCACCACTACACAGCATGAATTGTGTGCTTGCATGGGTTTGCAGTTGAGTTATTTTGCGCATGTTATGTGTTTATATGAGCATGGAGGTTGAGTCTTGGGGTGATGTGGTGTGCCCATTTGGCGTCCAATCAACCACTTTGGGGTTCAAAATAGAAAAGCGTTTGGCCGACGCTCTTTCTATGAGAAATCTGAATTTGTTTCCCGAATTATCGCATTACTTTAAGGCTTTTCCTCAGTATGTGAATATGTGTTGGTGTGATGTGACCAGGTGGTGGATAGTGAATTGCTTGATTTTAGAAAGATAAGTTGAGTTTAACTTAGTTGAGAGTTATGATATCTTCTTTATAAGAGTTATGCCTGAGGGATTAGGGTGAGTTGTGGTCCAGATGGTGGCGTAGATTGTGGGAGTATAACTTAGTGGTCAGTGATTGTGGTAGATGTAAGTCCGTGTGTTGTATCCATGTGAGTTGGGATGACTGTAGTAGTTGCCGGTTGGGGGTTGGGCTTCCATTAGCTTGATAAATGAGTGTGGTAGGGTGTTTGAAACCTCTCAGAGGTTGATTGTTGTGGTTGGACATTTGATGTGGTTTTGGGTGCGTTGTGAATTATGTACGTCATGGGCCGTGCTATGTCTTGAGCCATGCTGTGTCATAAGCCATGTGTCCTAAGATTGGGTATAAACGGGAGCATAGTGGATGAGAGCATAGTGGACGGGAGCGTAATAATCCCTGGCCTAAGGTGTGTTAGAAAGTTTGAGCTTAGACTGTATTTGGTAGCTAGAGTGATGCCAGATAGTTTTGAGAGTCTATGGATGGCTCTTGAGTTCTTTTTTGGTGCGTCGCTAAGTTACATCATTTGATCGAAGTTGGAAGTTGTTTGATGATGAGTATAAGGGTTGGATATGTTATCGACAGGTTGATTCTCGAGCAATATACACGTATGTATGGTGTATGGTAAGAAGGTGAATGCGAGTGTATAAGGCTTATGGGATAGGTGATAGGTGTTGTTGGTGTGGTTAGCTTGGTTGTTTTCGGACAGCGTGTTGATAGGTAGAGATCCCTTAAGAAGAAGATGACGGTGGTTTGTATTTGGGCTTAAGTTCTAGATGTGGTGGTGTTATTTTACCCTCAGGGGCTAATAAGGCGGTGGTACCGTTTGGTCTAGAATTGGTAGGCGAGGTATGTTTGCTTGTGTTGTGTGTAGTGGCTTTTATGTCCAGATAGCTATGTACCGGCAGTGCTTGTATAGTGACATAAGAGACGAGTGATTTCGAATGAGTGCTATATGTCCTCGGATGGAGGTATCGGAGCTGCGAGTTTGAAACTATAGCATGGTTTTGCATATTTGTTTGGTTGATGACTACCCTTTAGAAATTGAGTTAGTGTAACGTGACTCTGTAAGAAGATGTTCTAAAGGTAAGGCGAGTGTGTGTGGCGTTGTGCTTTGATGGATAAATGGTGGGAGTCTTATGGATGCGTGAGATGCATCGTTGGGATATAGAGTGACCAATAGTTGAAATGTTTGAGTGAAGATCCTGGTATGAGGATCTGGTGCGACGAGGAATATTCTCATTATGTATGGTGACTCTGGGAGGTAGTGGCATGGAGTGAGAGTTTAGAGTTGACTTGTGATTTTTCTAGTTGCAAAAATGTTGTGTGGTTGATTGACCAGTGTGATTATCTTTCTTGAGGAGGATAAAGCATGGGGATCGTAGGAGTGTAGGTTTGTTTACCTGTGGTTCCTTGAAGGGCCTGTTTATTCTACCCTGCGAACTCGAGTGTTTAGACATGTTGCTTAATTTATACGAAATGTCGATAGCTTTGATTCTCATTGAGAGAAATCTCAAGGGATTTCAATGATTGAATTGTATATGTGGTGAGATTCTTGAGTATTAGTTTTATGGAATTCCTACGAGAATGCAGATCTGTAGTTTGGTTGTTATCTTCATAATCAGGAGATCATGTTTGGAGATCGTGCTGGGTGCATGGGGATTGAATGAACCAAAGAAGGGTTCGATAAAGTGGTTGGCTTGATGCTATGACGGTGTTTCCTGGATGTGATATGTTTGTAGGAAGATTGTGTTCGACCTTGGGTTTAAAAGTAGATACGTTGTCTGCCCAAGAGAAAGAAGTATAAAGTAATAAGGTTTACTAATGTACTATGTGGTTCGGATGGCCCAGAGCGATAAATGAGAAATCAGGTGTTAAGGTGTCGGCGACAGATGTGTACCTGAGGAGTGGAAGTGTGGGAAGCATCTGCATGGTTGTGGGAGTCATTGGTGACTTTGGATGGAAGGTCTCAGGATTGGGTTTCTTTAATCTGGTGTCGTACGCTTTCTATGTGAACTGTTTGGACACTGGGCTCGAGGCTGTGATTTGACTAATGGGAGTTAGGATAATGAAGCACAACCTTGTGAAGTAAGGTCTTGGCGCAACGGGATGTGTTGTACGAGGAATGAGGATTGATGGAGTTCGTGTGTGTGCGAATGAGATTTGAGAGTTGAAGGCTTAGTGTAGCGGATGATATGGATGTCATGATCAGGATTGTGGGTTTATTTTTGATCTGGCTATTTTGGGGAGATGGAAGTAGCTGTGGATTAGTATCTGTGATCCGTAAGTTGTGCCTGAGGAATGGGTACCATTGAGATCGGGTGATTGGAGGACTAAGTTCCTCGTGGGTTTTCCTAATCGGGTTTGTTTATTTTACCATATGAATGAGATGTGTGGGATTGTGTTCCCTATGAGATTGGGCTAGTAGAGCAGGAAGGTTTATCTTTATGGCCAAGAGGGTTAGGATTGAAGCATAGAGTCCTTCTATAGGGAACGATTGAGAATTGATAACCGTTGTGCGCAGTATGTTCTGAGTGGTGTGGGATGTGATGGTACTTTTAGTTCTTAGTGGAATGGGAAGTTTGTTGGAACCTTACGGTGGGAGTATTCACGTGGTAGGTTTTTGTTAAATTTTTGTTAGGGGCTTGAACTACTCTGAGTTCTTACAGTTGAAGAATGGTCGTCGACTGTAATAAATGTTGTGTTTTGGGTGTAATCATATGTTTGGATTGTGGCTCTAAGAGTCTGGTAAGATATGAATCAAGAAAGATTTGATGTTTTAGAAGCTTTGGGTGGTATGACCTATCGAGGCTGACATAATGGTTTAGTTTGGGAATAAGAGGGCAGCGCCGAGTTCTATATAAGAAGAAGTTGCTAGAAGTTGATAAGTGTAAAAGACAAGTCTTGATTGGTTATTCGACGAAGAAGCCTTGGGCTCGAGAACTTGCTATTGTGGATTCAGGGAATCGATGTATGTATTGGTATCAATGTTTTGGGTTAACGTCGGATGACAGTGATCTGAGGGTGAGATGTAGGGTTGTGTAGTGGCAAGCTATTACGTGAGAAGTATGATTAGGTTTGAGTAGGTTAGTGGATACTTGTGTTGGTTTTATCGCTGTAATGCCGGGTTGATTTTGTAGCAAGTTGATCGTGAGGAGTCTTGTCTTGCGAGATGTGATTAAGCTGGTATGTAGTAGTAAGAATGGAGGTGATAGTCTCTATGTAGTAAAAAGACCTCGTGTTATGCGTTTGTTAGTGGAGTGGATTGTTTTCGGTGAGAGTCCTATATTGAGGCTTTGGAAGGGTGCGTTAGATCTTGATCTGATGTTTGATGGATAACAGTGGAATAAGTGAGGACTTTGCGGTGGTGTTTGGCTTGAGATCCCATGTTGAATTTCGGAGATGAAATTCTTTTAAGGGGGGAAGAGTTGTGAGACCTCGACCCATTTTATTTTAGTAATGGTTAAGTGCTGGTGGGAGTAAGAATTAAAGCTTGATTTTGGTGATATTTTGAGCTTGAATATGCCTGATAGGTATGTTAGAAGAAGAATATGGGGCTCTAATGGATGTTTGAACAAAAATAAGTGAAAAGTGTGTGAAGGCAAGTGACATACCTTCACTAAATTGGCCATAATGTTTTGTACAAAATAAATTTTGGCATGAGGTTTGAACCATTGGAAAGTAGACTTCTGGGGCTTCCGTTTGAGCATAAGAACGACCCCATTTGGAGTTCGGATGAAGGAGATAAGCTTGTCCAAAGTTGGACCAACAGCGGAGTCGCAGAGACCAATTGATCGGTCTGGAGACAGATCGATCGGTCTGTGACAGACAGAGGCTATAAATTTCAGTTTTTGGGTTTGTTTTGTCATTCTTCTCCTCTCAACTCTCTCTCTCTCTCTAAAGCTTAGGAGTGATCTAGGGTTTGGCTTATGGAGCTTCATGAGGGTTTCTATGTTCGTTGGAGGCCAAGATCTTGTCGTTTTCTTGCGCGAGCTACCGTAGGAGAGTGCTAATGTTCGTGGAAAGCTCTTTCATAGCCGATTATGTTGGGTTTTGATGGATTGGAGCTCACACGAGGCTTAATCCTTGATGGTAGAACTTCTATGAGGTAAGATCTAGACTACCCTTGTGATTTGTGATGATTTGTGTTAATACTTTAGTATAAGAATAAACCCTAGCATGAGACATATATATGATTGAGACTTGAGTTGGGTTTTGAGAAAATTTGATGGGATGTATTAAGTTCATGGAGAATGAACAAAAATTGGAGAGTTTGGGTTTTGTTATATTGAGATAAATTGATATAAAATGGATTAATGTTACAATTCTAGCTAAAGTTAAGAATGGTGGAGCCTCTTGATAAAACATGGAACTTTGGAAAAATTGGGTCTTTCATCATGGTTTTAAGAGTTTATTGTACAAAGAAGTTTTTAGTTGAATTTCTCTTACTTTATATAAATTCATGTGTCCCGATGGATGTTTTGGAATAGTTTTTCCTTCTTTTTAAAGGGTTTTTTTTGCCTAAAACGTGTTGAAAAGTACATAGAATCTTTTAAATGTTAAAAATCAAATTTTAGCTTGAAAAAGAATCTAGAGTAGGACAGATTGACAGACCGATCGATCGGTCTATCAAGTGGTCCTTTGAGGCTCTCGATTCTTTTGTGCAGGTAAGAGACCGATCGATCGGTCTCTTAACCAATCGATCGATCTAGCAATTTTCAAATCTTTTTGTGTTTTGTTTAAATGTTTGGCACTTGGGAGATTTGAACACTCTTTTGCACTAATTAAACCCTCGGTTGGACGTATTTGAAAAAGATTTTGAACTCGTTTCTTGTCTTAGTTTTAAAATTGGGTTGATTAAATGCTAGTTTTAGTGGGTTTTGGATTGTAAAGTGGGTTATTGAATAGTTGTGATTTGGCATAGTCATATTATCTTTTGGAAAGAATAAATGAGTTTTTAAATGTATTTGTATATACATATGATGGATACTTCCTTTTCAAATAATATGATTACTATTGACCTTAATCTCGTGTTGATACGTTATGAAGTTGCTCAAGAATATGAGAATCATGAGAACTTACATGTTGAAGTGATGATGCAAGATGCATAAGTTATGAAAGAAAATTTGAGTACCTAAACGAAATATGATATGATTATAATAGAGTTAACATTTATGTTGGTATTTATTGACATTGAGTAATGGTGTGGACTATGGGAAGCTACATAATGAAACTATTAACTTGAGTTGAAACCCTATGGTTGAATATGGAATATGCATAATGAGGGGCTGCGGTCCTGCGGTGAAAGCCTGCGAAGGTTCTTGCATAATGAGGGACTGTGGTCTTGCGGTGAAAGCCCGCGAAGGTTTATGAATTAAGTTGGACTGGTGGCTCCACGGTGAAAGACCGAAAACTTGCGCAATATGGGGACCACGTGCCCACGGGTTAGCCCCCAAAACGTGGTGTTGTATCATGGTGAGTTATAGAGCTATCTATTACCCAGTTGCTTCGCGTAGCCTATTGGTATAATAGGGAAGGGTTTTTATAAACTGCACCCGATGTCGATTCATTAACTGTGAAATTTTAATTATGATACGATTTTGTGATAAACTGGGTACAAAAAATGTAACATGATTTTTGTAAAAAAATTGGATAATGGAATGATGATATGGATAATGTGAAAGGATAAATTGAATGAATTGGCGTGCGTGGGTGTGTGCGTACGAAGGAATAATGAGTTGGTAAAATTTTCATTTTTACTCCGGTTGCACCAATCACACCTCACAAATTATGCTTAGTTTAGAGTTAGTCTTTATCCTACGAGTTTCAACTCATGTTTGTGTACTAAAACATTTCAGGTTCTGAGGATTTGAGCGTAGCTAAAGGAATGCAAGTTGGGGAAGGCTAGAGGAAAAATTTGCTTCATTGTATTTAAATTATGTTTGTACATGAAGTAACTGAGATAAATGTAATTAATATGAGAATTTAATGTGAACATATGTTATCACATATTCTTTCGTGGTTTGTACTTAAAATTTTGAAAAACTGGGTTTATCTAATTTGAATGTTTTGAAGTTACAAATGGTAGGAAATGTGTTTCTTATGATGTAGAATACTTTCAATGGACATAGTTCGCATAAAGTATGACTTGAAGTTCAGGATATGTGAGATAATTTGACTGCTCAACGAAATTTGTATTCTTATATATTTCAAACTCAACCCTTTAGTAAAAAAGACTTATTGTTGGTGACCTTTGTATACAAGAAGGTTGGGTTGGTTCACGAATCCCCGGGTTCGGGTTGTTATAGATTCACATGAATGCATCTTAAACGATTCATATTCACTAGTTAATCTATCAATTCTTGAATCTCTAACATCTTCGGTTTCTTTATAAGTTGTTTCAAACTTTTTCAAAGTTTTTTGGGCACTTATGTAAGTCATAATTCGATTATACTCATTTGCATTCAAAGCAAAATATAAAGCATAAATAGCACTAGAACTGATTTGCAATAACTTTATTTCATTATCATCCAATTCATTATTTAATTTAGAAATTTTATTTCCATCAACTAATTTTATGGGAACATAATCACCATTCACTATAACTTGCCAAGCATGCCAATTCATAGTTTAAAGAAAAATTTTCATTCTTTGTTTTCAAAAAGTATAATGCATGCCACAAAACAAAGGAGGTTGTGTGGACAATTGTTCCTCACCAAAAGGAGATACACCAAGTAAAGCCATAGAATCTTTTCATAAAAACTTTTTAAGAAAAATGTGACTCGCTTTGATATCTATTAAAAAGTTAGTGCATTCCTAAAAGGGGGTGAAATGGGATATTAAAAATTTATGCCAAGTTTGACTAATTTAAATCATGCAATCTCAAACATCCACGAGCAGTCTCAAGTATTCTCTAACATGCAATTTCAAGTAGATATAGAATTTAAAGTGTGGAAATTAAAGAGATAGAGTTAGAGAGATACGACACCGAGATTTACAAGGTTTGGCACTCCGACCTACGTCATTACCTCAAGCACACCGCTATGAGAATTTCACTAGTCCCTCCTTAAGGCGAAGATGCCTCTTTCCTTCAATAAGTGGAGTAGCTTCTCTTGAGAAATCCTTTTCTCAAGTGCGATCCCTATAACGACCCGGTACAGACCCTAGTTGTAACAACCTGGTTGATGACGATCTGTGAAAAGACCTGACCCAAACTCTAAGTGTTAGTGACAAATAGTCCATGAGACCATAGAACATGAAAGAAGTTCAAAACTCTAACTCGAATCGAAAGCCCTAAGTTTGGCCCAAAAATCCCAAAAAGGTCCAAAACTCATGCAACAAAACCTTAACACCCAGAGAGTCTCCCAACATTCTAAATGAATTCAGTATCATGAAATAATGAGCTAAAAATAAAAAATCCTCATAAATAGGGTAAAATAATCATTTTGCCCCTAGTGCAGCAAAAAGTCTTAAAAATTTAAATTTGACATATGGATACCCTAAATTAAGGATTTAAGTACAATTAAATAGAAAAGAACAAAATAACATAAAAAAATGCCAAAAATATCCCTTTGTGGCCGACCACCTAGGGAAATGTGCCAAAAAGTGACTTTTTACTTTTTTTTTAGCTTTAAATGATGAGAAAAGTATTAAATTAAGCGTTATGATGATCTAACACTTGTTGAACAAGTAATATACATAATAATATAGTATTATAAGTTAAAAAAGCAAAAAAAATCATTATTAAAATTCATACACAACAAAATAAGTCAAAAAGTCACATATTGTCAAAAAGCTTAATTTGACTTAAAAGACTACATTTATTTAATCAATTGCTATGAAAACTATGATAATATATGATAATACTATATTTCTCATAAACATATTAAAATAATAGGTCTCAGTTAAAAAAGGCACCAAAAAGATACATCAAATTAATTTTTAATCCATTTTCTTGCGCAAAGGGCCACGAAAATCAAGAAAAATCCCTTGATTGATTGGGGATCAAATTTTTATCCTCCCAAACTGACCCTAGTTGTATTTTAGCTTCCCCAAATCTGATTTTGTTCCCTCAAAACCATCACCATGTCAATCAACCCATGTGATTTGGAAGAAGAAAGGACTTAGCCTATGTTTGGACTAACTTTTTTAGTGGCTTTTAGATTTTTTGGCTTTTTTGGGTAAAAGTAGATATCAAATTGTGACTTTTTTGTAAGAGAAAATGGCTAAAAAGCCAAGCTAAGGCAAACCAAGTGGCTCTTTTTTTGTAGAAAAAGCCCAAAAGCTTGGCTTTTAAGCCAGGCCAAACACAAGCTTAAACATTTAATTCTGAGCTCCCTAGCCATTCCCTATATAAACCAAGCCAAACACCTTCCCTCTCCCCATCATATTTCATGGATATAGAGGGAGGAAACCAGATTTTAAATGGTTCTTGAGGGTCCATGGGAGTTTGAGAGAAGAAAGAAGAAGAAGAAGGAGAGATTCAAGAAAGGGGTCTTCGGAGACCATGGTTTTAAAGTTAAGTTCAAATCCATCCTCCACCATCCTTTCATCTCTCAAACATGTAAGTAAAATATCTAAACCTTGTATCTAAGATCCCTCAAAATATTGCTCAACCCATCCCTTTAAACACTTTAAAAATCAAGAATCGAAATCAAACCGAAAAGGCGTTGTAGTAAAGAAATAGGGGCTGTTGAGTTTTTGGATGATATGAGATGTTGTTGTGTGATGTTATATTTGAGTTTGATAACCTCTAAGTGTTTTGGAGCCTTGATATTAAAGTCTAAAGTACAAGCAAGCAAATAAATGGAATAAAAACTTGACATGACATAATTAGAGGACTTGAAACCTAAGAGGCTTAATTTTTGAGAACTTTGAGGTTTCTTCCATGAGATGTGAATTGCCATAAATCAATGTATAAATTTGATCTAAGTATGATTTTTATGTTCAGTGTTAGATATTTGTATTATCTTTCATCCAAAGTTAGTTTCAACTCATTTGCATAACCAGAACTCAATATATTTCAACTTTACCAAAGTGTGTCATTTTCTAACCAGTCAATACTACCGAGCTGGGAACCCTATTTTAAAATGAGATCTGAACCTTGGTCAAAACATGAAAGTTGTAGATAACATGTGTATCTATCTATTCACCTAACATGAGAACAAAATATAGATGTTTGAAAGGTCAAAATCCCCTTTAAATTCTCTGTTGAGTTTTCCCCAAGGAACATTGTGTTATATATTTTTATATAGCTCAGAACCCCTATTTTTAGTTACCTATTCCAAAAGTGGTCTACATGAATATTGTAGCTAACATATTGAAGTATTGTCTTCCCATAAATCAGACCTTAAAGCCACGGGATGATACCCCAAAACTATTTCAAACCCTTTGTCCAAAACCGGCTCTATTGATTTTTAGCGGCTGATAGAACCTACTTTTTAAAATAGCCAAAAAGTCTAACTTGTTTCCAACAATTACCCTTAGCTCTAAATATGCAACTTGTAGGGGATATGTTAAACTAGGACATATTGAAGGCAAAACTGCCAAAATCATTATTTTTGCAAATGATTTTCGATAAAAAATTAACTGGACGGGAAAACGCCGAAACAGGTTCTAGATAAAACTTTTGACGAAGAACGATCAAAATAAAACCCGTACAACTGAAGTTAATTTAGATAATTACCACGTGTCGATCTAATCTTCCGTTACGACTTGATTCCGAGTTGAAACTCCGGTTACATCTTCTACTGTATTCCCTTACGCGATCCTCGAACGTAGTGTGAGTTACCATCCTCCAAGAACTTGTACCGGCAGAATGTCGATATATTTAAGTGTTGAAAGACAAAAATAATATCATAATAATAATGATATAAAATTTTTCAAAACCGATTCAGCCTACCCACACATATATAGGGCTACAGCAAGGACCTGGGGAGTAATTATGAGTTAGACTTCAAGTGGAACACAAATACCTACTAATGGATTCTGCAATTATGAAAAGACATGCAGCGATTTTTACAATTTTTATAAAACACTGAATTACAGTTCACACCACTAAATAACTATAATTGCACTCTGACCCATAATCTCAAGACCTTCTTGCATTGAGCTCCTGTTATTAAATGCTTAGTATTTTTCCCCACGTTAAGATTTCTGATACCCACCAATTAAATTTAATTACTGACAATTTAATTTAATCGGCATCTTGATATTCCTTAAATCCTTTCGCTTAATTTATTTGACCGCTGGATAATTAAATCCACCTGTAGGGTTTGGCCTGGTCAAAACTTATAAGTATCCTTAAGGGGGTATCGTCAATCCCGATATTTGGGATGTAGATTCCATCAATAATTAATATTTATCATATAAATAATACCGCTATTCAACTCACCGAAAATATAGACCCATATAAGATCGCACAATCTTATGAATCAAAACAACGAATATTAAATATATGCAAATCAATAATTATTTCAGAATTAAGAGGATAAACACTATTCATAATAACCTTGGGGTTTGAATTAATTTATGTAGTAAGTACAAAATTAATTACCCCAAATATCTCGTTTAATACACACAAAGTGTACTAGCACAGAGAGTCAGGATAATAGACGACGCTATTATCTGTTCCCCGTAATCAAGACAGGTCTACTAAAACTCTGTGCCTCAATCGTATTGATGGTATGCCCATTTCAATTTAAACTGTGAACATAAAACTTATATTCTGCAAGAACCTAAAATCTGGTCTTCTGTGTGCAAGTCGTACTCTACACACCAGATTAAATACTATACAGAATAGCGAACATCCATGCATATCAAAGAAATGATATACATGCATTGCTCATAAAGATTCTCATAAAATAAAAAATTAATTTTATTAAAATAAAATTAAATACTAAAAATATGATTTTCAGTATACCAATCATAACAATCTCCCACTTATACTTAAAACCATGCTGTCACACATCTGACTCCCATGCCCTCTACATGACTATCAAAAATCTTAGCCGGTAAACCCTTTGTAAATGATCTGCAAGGATGTCTCCTAATATAAGTACTATATCTGACTAGAAATCTGAGTCTGCGTACCCCAAAGGGACAAATCCTTTCTTGGAATCCTGTATGCTAAAACGAGCAAGGATATCATCGATATACTTTGCTTGTGATAAGCCCAACATCCTTTGTTTTTGATTTTGCACAAGCTTGATCCCAAGGATGTGACTGGCTTCTCCCAAGTCCTTCATATCGAATTGTACAGATAATCATACTTTAACTGTAGATAATGCCCCCACATCGTTTTCGATGAACAAGATATCGTATACATAAAGTACTAAGAAAATCACTACGCTTCTGTCACGCTTCTTGTACACACATGACTCATCCGGACTTTGATAAAAACCATAAGATTTTATAGCTTGATCAAATTGAGTGTTCCAAACCTCAATGCCTGCTTAAGTTCATAAATTGATCTCTTAAGCTTGCACAATATGTGATCCTAGCCCTTTGCAATGAATCTGTCTGGTTGTATCATATAGATACACTCGTCAAGACTTCCGTTAAGAAAGCTGTCTTGATGTCCATTTGCCAGATTTCGTAATCGAAATGTGCAGCAATGGATAAGAGAATCCGGATAGATTTAAGTATGGCTACCGGCGAAAAGGTTTCCTCATAGTCGATCTCTTCTTTCTGAGTGAACCCTTTAGCAACAAGCCTAACTTTGAAGGTTTCAACCTTCCCGTCTGCTCCTCTCTTCTTCTTGTAGATTCATTTACATCTAATAGATTTTATCCCTTCGGGTGGTTTTACAAGTTCTCACACCTAATTGAAATACATAGATTCTATCTCTGAATTCATAGCCCTTTGCTAAAGATCTGCATCATTGTCTTGTACTACTTCATTGTAGTTACAGAGCTCGATATCCAGTTCTGCCAGGATTTTTTCATACGACTCTCCCAAGAACGTACACTGATCAAGTTGATAAACAATCCTCCCACTACGATGAGGCACTACCTGTGTCTGTGTACTAGCAATAACAGGCTGTGCAGAATCTGAACCCTATGCATCAGCACCATGTTCTTGATTTACACATGTCCTGATAATCCTCCCACTACGACGAGGTAATGAAATATCAGTGACTTGTGGTTCCTCTTCCGTTCTACTGGTATTTTCTCTCAGTTCTTCCAGAATAATTTTGCTATTGGGCTATGGTCCATAATATAATCATCTTCCAAGAATCGGGCATTGGTGTTAACAATGACCTTCTGATCCTTAAGATTATAAAATAGATCACCCTTTGTTCCCTTGGGATACCCCACAAAAAAATAGACTTCTGTCCTCAGTTTTAACTTACCCGCTTTCTCTTTCAACAAGTGTGCTGGACACCCCCATATTCGAATGTGTTTCAGACTAAGCTTACGCTTGGTCCACAATTCTATGGGAGTAGAAGGTACTGACCTAGAAAGTACCATATTCAGAATGTAAATCGTTGTCTCTAAAGCGAGTCCCTAAAATGAATTTGGTAAACCTGAATAACTCATCATTGACCCTTCTATTTCCATAAGAGTCCTATTCTTTCTTTCTGCTACACCATTCTGCTGTGGAGTGCCAGGTGCAGTCAACTGGGATGTAATCCCCTCTGATGACAAGTAGTCCTTAAACTCTCTAAAAAGGTATTTTCCACTATGGTCGGATACTAGTAATTTGATACTTTTACTGAGACGCTTCTCCGCCTTCGCCTTGAATTTTTTCAATTTTTCAAAGCATTCAGACTTACGTTGTATCAAGTAAATGTATCAATACCTTGAGTTGTCATTAACGAAACTAATGAAGTACTCAAAGCCACCTCTAGCCCGGATCGTTATAGGACTACACATATCAGAATGAACCATCTCTAACGGCTCTTTAGCTCTATAGCCTTTGGTCGAAAAGGGCCTCTCGGTCATCTTACCTTCTAAGCAAGATTCACAGACTGAAAGTGCATCTACTTCCAATTAACTCAAAGGTCCATCTGCTACTAGTCTGTTTATCCTTTTTAGATTAATACAACCCAAGCGTAAGTGCCAAAAAAACGTTTGGTTTATAAAAAATAAAACTTTCTCTTATATGGTAATATAGATGTATTATTCGTTTCAGTCAGTTGCAGTGTAGGAGAGATTAGAGTAATAATATAAAGATCATCCACTAATGTACCAGAATAGATAACCCATTTATTGTCCTTAATAACCACAGAATTATTAAAATAAATCGAATATCCATTTTTAGCCAATCCAAAAATAGAAATTAAGTTCATTCTAATGGCAGGTACATAAAGACAGTCTCTCAATATTAAAATTCGATCTTTACCAAAACTGAGAGTGACATCTCTTACTGCAATTGCTGTTACCTTTGTATTATTATCCATATGCAGGTAAATCTCTCCATCACCAAGTTGTCAGATTTTCTGGAATCCTTGCAATGAATTGTAGACATAATTATTGGCTCCCGTATCTACACACCAAGTACCGGTAGATAACACCGCTAAATATATTTCCACAACCAGTAGACAGAAATTATCCTGTTTGTTCTGCCTTTTGAGAAATACTTGACATAGCTTTTTCGAGTGGCGGGTTTGGTTGCAGTGAAAACATATGTCTTTTGATTTTTTCACACCAGTCCGTGGCCCACTAATTACCCTGGAAACGATATCTCCATGTTTCTAAACTTTTTTCTTTTTCATGTCTTTCGGCCTAGAGAAATAACCTTTTTTAGAAATAAAAACATTTTTTGGTATTAAAGGAATACCATTTATAGTTAAAACTATATCCAAGTTATATTTTCAGTCAACAAAATTTGGTCCCGTAAGTTTGTTTTCTTTGACTATTAAGCGAGTGGGTTGAAATCCATTTTAATCTTAAGAATTACATAATTAAATAAAACCGTTAATTATGATGAGCAAAACTTTGAATTCATTTTAATTTGGTTTCCTCTACTATTTTAAAATTAATTCGCAAGCAGCCTGGTTACCTGAGAATAGCATGCCACGATGGGTGGACGTCTACTATTCTTCATCAGACCAGACAGGCTAATTCCTTTTAATTTTGCTATCTACACAACTGACCATACCAAGTAAAATTAAATAACTGATATAGTTTCGATCTAATATATAATAGCAGTGACTCAGATGGAGATGATACTATTATATATAGCTAAGTGTTAACTATTTCTTAATTCCAAATCAATCGTTTTGTAATAAACCCTTCAGATAGAGAAGTAATCCACACTAACAATTATCTAGAATTATTCATAAAGGAGGTTTGTACTGCCGATACCGCAATTAATCTGTCTAATTGGGAGAAAGACCTTACTGCAAACACGCAGAGTTTAATTGCATCGCCTACAAATTGGTGATAGAGACCGCGAAATTTATCTGTGAATAAATTTTCTCTCTCACTTTGATTTTTAAAATATTTTTTAAGATTATAAAAATCCATTTAATTAAAATAAATTTATTATCCAATCGAAAGCCACACAATTTGAAAGAATCAAATATCTTTCCGTGTACACGATCCCAAAGATTCTAATTTATCAAATTATCTTTTCGTGTTTAAATGCGTAACAAATAAAATTTAATAAATACACAATTTTTTTCCTCTAACTTTTCAGCTAAGATAATGATTAAAGATATTTATTTATTTTATTTTTCGTTTCACATTTTTTAAAAAATAATAATTTATTTTGATTAAACATTTTTTCATTTAATGAATTCAAAATTCGGAATTAATTTTCACGTTTTTTCAAGATATCCGATTTTAAAAAAAATCATCTTAAATGTGATATTTTGTAAAAAAATAAAATATCTAAAGTTTTTTTATTTAATTAAAATTAATTA
>JAOTRH010010867.1:0-23185 GCA_034768845.1 Heliamphora exappendiculata
AGTTTCAACTCGGAATCAAATCGTAGTTGAAGATTAGATCGACAAAATGTATTCTTCTAAATTAACTTTGGTTGCACAGGTTTATTTTTGATCGTTCGACGTCAAAAATTTTATCTGGAGCCCGTTTCGATATTTTTCCGTCCAATTAATTTTTTACCGATAATCGTTTTTAAAAAATAATGATATTGGCAGTTTTGCCTCAAATAAATTAGTATCAGAACCGTTTTATTTTTTGTTTGCGGTTATCGGAGTCGGGTAGATTTAGAACTGTGCTAACTTTATTTTGAATGCGTTTTAATCTCGATTTTATGATCATTATTCTTTTTCATATTTGATTGAATGCATGGATAATGATTTAACTATTTTTTTTTAATCATGGGGGTAGACCGTGATAGGTTGATTGATTGTAAACTATACGAAAGTATAAGATCAATGTAAATATTATTTTTTGATATTTAAATTTTTTTATTTTTTTTGAATAAATAAATAAATAAAAGACAAAAAACAGTACGAAGATCCGTGAAAAACATGGGATTTGGGAACAAAACAAAAAGCAAGCCGCCGGTTTCCAAACAGCTAACAGCAACGGTTTCTGGGCAAACAGCCTTTGGCTGTGGCGCAACACTGTTTTGAAGATCAAAGAAAATAAAAATAAAATAAGGGGGAGGGAGGGAAGGGGAAACCAAACGCTGCGTTGGGCGACAGCAGCCAAGAAGTTCGGCAGCAGCTTTTTCAACAAAGCAGCGTTTTTCTTCGAAGCGCCAAGCGCCAAACGCGGCGCACAAATCTGGAGCTAATACCAAGCCACATCTGATTCCAGTAGCAAAACCCAGGCGCTATTGGTCAAAAGCAATCACAAAGCAGCGATTTCTGATTTTCCATGAGTAGCGCGATTTCCAAAACACAAAAGCCGGCAGTTTCCAGTAGCACCAATCCAAACGCTGCCTTGCTGTTTGGTTGGCTGCTTTCCAAGTGGCGCACCACTGTTTCGGTGCAGAACAATTCGATGTTTGGTGCAAATCCAGCAGCTTTTTCCGACGCAAAATGCAGCCGCAGCAAATCGCCAATCACAGCAGTTTTCAACGTCGCGAAATCAGCAATTCCGAAGGCGCAACAGTGGTTTTTTGATTGATAAAGCAACGCTGTTTTCCAGATTGTTTTGATGAAAGATTTTCAAGCGGCCCAGTGTTTTTTTTTTTTCAAGCAAACGAAAACAAACACAAATAGTGGATTCCAAAGAAGCCGCCGGTTTCCAAAGTAATTCCAAACGCAACAGTCTGGATTACTGTTTGATGCAATATTCCCTGCGGTTTTCCAGGTGCTATTTCGGTAAAAAGAAGGAAACTTAAACAGGCTGTTGTTTTGGTTTTTTCAATTGGGATTAGAAAAAGTGCAACAATGTTTCGGCTTCAGTGGTTTCCCACTCCAACAAAGCTACAGTTTTTCGAAAAAAGATGAAGGAATAGAATTAAAGAATCATGATGCAATCAGCATACAAGAAACTTGTTCAAAATAGAATACTGAAACACTTTAGAGTTTTAAATGTATCATAAAATCGAAATATATATTTTTCTTGCATTTGATTTTTTTATTATTAATTTCGTGGATGATAAATATTAGTTTTGTTTATCCTGTTAATTTAATTAATTCAAAAATTCAGTTTTAATTAAAATATTTTGTAATAAAAAATAAAATTAAGTTTGTTTTAATTAATTAATATTAATTAAATAAAAAAATTTTCAATATTTTATTTTATTATAAAATATCACGTTTAAAGATGATTTTTTTAATCAGATATTTTGAAAAAACGTAAGAATTAATACCGAATTTTGAATTAATTAAATAGAAAAATATTTAATTATAATAAATTATAATTTTTCAAAAAATGTGGAACAAAAAATAAAATAAATAAATACTTTTAATCACTACCTTAATTGAAATGTTATAGAAAAAACTGTGCATTTATTAAATTGTATTTGTTATACATTTAAATACGAAAAGATGGTTTAATAAATCAGAATATTAGAAATCGTGTATACGAAAAGATGTTTAATTCTTTCAGATTGTGTGATTTTTCAAAATTAATAAATTTATTTTAATTAAACGAATTTTTATAACTGTTAAAAATGTTTTAAAAATCTAAGTGGAAGAAGAAATTTATTCACAGATAAATCCTACAATCTCTATCACCAGTTTGTAGACGATACAATTAAACCATCGTGTCGGTAATAAGGACATCCTCTCTAACGGACTGATTAATTGCGGTATCGTCAATACAAATTTCATTTATGGATAATTATAGATAATTGTTAGTGTGAATCATTTCACCAACTGAAAGATTCATTGCGAATCGATTAATTTGGGATTAGGTGATAGTTAACACTTAGCTGTATATAATAGTATCCTCTCTAACTAAGTCATTGCTATTATATATTGGACCGAAACTATGTCAGCTATTTAATTTTACTTGGCATGATCAGTTGTCTAGATAGTAAAATTAAAAATAATTGGCTTGTCTGGTCTTATGAAGGATAGTAGGCATCCACTCATCGTTGCATACTATTCTCAGGTTACCAGACTGCTGGCGAATTAATTTTAAAATGGTAGAGGGAACTAAATTAAAATGAATTCAAAGTTTTGCTCATCATAATTAACGGTTTTATTTAATTATGTGATTCTCATGATTAAAATAGATTTCAACCTACTCGCTTCAATACTCAAAGAAAATAAACTAATGGACCAAATTTTATTGACTGAAAATATAACTTGGATATAGTTTTAACTACAAATTGTATTCCATCAATATCAGGAAATGTGTCTGTTTCTGAAGAAGGTTTTTCCTCGGAGCCGAAAGGCATGAAGAAGAAAGTGTTCAGAAACATGGAGACATGATTTTCAGGGTAGTTAGTGGGCCATGGACTGGTGTGAAAAAATCAAAAAGACAGATGTTTTCACTGCATCCAGACCCGGCACTGGAAAAAATTTTGTCCAGTATTTCTCATAAAGCAAAACAAACAGGGTAATTTCTGTTCACTAGTTGTGGAAACATGTTTAGTGGTGCTATCTACCGGTACCTAGTGTGTAGATACGGGAGCTATTAATCATGTCTACAATTTATTGCAGGGGTTTCATGAAACTCGACAACTTAGTGATGGGGAGATTTACCTGCATATGGTCAATAACACAAAGGTAACAGCAGGTGCAGTAAGAGATGTCACTCTCAGTTTTGGTAGCGATCGAGTTTTAATATAGAGAGATTGTCTTTATGTACTTGCCATTAGAAGGAACTTAGTTTTTATTTTTTGATTAGCTAAAGACGGATATTTTATTTATTTTAATATCTCTGTGGTTATTAAGGATAATAAACGAGTTATCTATTCTGGTAAATTGGCGGATGATCTTTATATCATTACTCCAATCTATCCTACACTGTAACTAACTGAAACGAATAATATATCTATATTGCCATATAAGAGAAAGTTTTCTTCTTTAATGAACCAAACGTTTTTTTGGTACTTACGCTTAAGTCATATTAATCTAAAAATGATAAACAGACTAGTAGCAGATGGACCTTTGAGTTCATTAACAGTAGAGGCATTTCCAATCTGTGATTCTTGCTTAGAGGGTAAGATGATCAGGAGGCCCTTTTCGGCCAAAGGCTATAGAGCTAAAGAACCGTTGGAGCTGGTTCATTCTGATGTATGTGATCCTATGACAATCCGGGCTAGAGGTGACTTTGAATACTTCATCAGTTTCATTGATGACTACTCAACGTATGGATACATTTATCTGATGCACCGTAAGTCTGAATATTTTGAAAAATTTAAAGAATTCAAGGCGGAGGTGGAGAAGCTTCTGGGTAAAAGTATCAAATCACTACGTTCTGACCGTGGTGGGGAATACCTCTTTGAAGAGTTTAAGGACTACTTGTCATCAGAGGGGATTACATCCCAGTTGACTGCACCTGGCACTTCGCAGCAGAATGGTGTAACAGAAAGAAGGAATAGAACTCTTAGGGAGATGTTAAGGTCAATGATGAGTTATTCAGATTTACCAGATTTATTTTGGGGACTCGCTGTAGAAACAGCGGCTTACATTATGAACTTGGTACCTTCTAAGTCAGTACCTTCTACTCCCACAAAACTGTAGACTGGGAGTAAGCCTAGTCTGAAACACATTCGAATTTGTGGGTGTCTAGCACATGTGCTGAAAGGGAACGCGAGTAAGTTGAAACTGAGAACAGAAGTCAGTTTCTTTGTGGAGTATCCCAAGGGAATGAATAGTGGTCTATTTTATAATCTTAGCAACAGAAGATCATTGTTAGCACCAATACCCGATTCTTGAAAGAGAATTATATTATGGATTACAGGGCCAAAAGTAAAATTATTCTGGAAGAATTGAGAGAAAATACCAGTACAACGGAAGAGGAACCACAAGTCACTGATATTTCATTACCTCGTCATAGTGGGAGGATTATCGGGACAGGTACAAATCAAGAACATGGTGCTAATGTCCAGGGTTCAGATTCTACACAGCCTGTTATTACTAGTACACAGACACGGGTAGTGCCTCGTCATAGTAGGAGGGTTGTTCATCAACCTGACCGGTATATATTCTTGGTACAGTCTTTTGACAAGATCCTAACAGAACTAGATACCGAACCCTGTAACTACAATGAAACACTACAAGATAAAGATACAGATATTTAGCAAAGGGCTATAAATTTAGAGATAAAATCTATGTATTCCATTCAGGTCTGGAAACTTATAAAATCGCCCGAAGGGATAAAATTCATTAGATACAAGTGGATCTACAAGATGAAGAGAGGAGTAGACGGGAAAGTTAAAACCTTCAAAGCTGCCTTATTGCTAAATGGTTCACTCAGAAAGAAGGGATCGACTATGAAAAAATCTTTTTTTCGGTAGCCATACTTAACTCTATTCGAATTCTCTTATCCATTGTCCCTCATTTCGATTATGAAATCTGGAAAATAGACATCAAGACAGCTTTCCTTAACGAAAATCTTGACGAGTGTATCTAGATACAAATAGACAAATTCATTGCAAAGCGCCAGCAATACATGTTGTGTAAGCTTAAGAGATCTATTTATAGACTTAAGCAGGCATCGAGATCTTGGAACACTCGGTTTGATCAAGCCAATAAGTCTTATGATTTCGATCAAAGTTCGAATGAGTCCTATGTGTACAAGAAGTGTGACGAAAGCGTGGTGATCTTTCTAGTACTTTATGAAGATAATATCTTGCTCATCAAAAATAATGTGAGGGCATTATCTACGATTAAAGTGTGATTATCTGGGCAGTTCGATATGAAGGACTTGGGAGAAGCTAGTCACATCCTTGGGATCAAGCTTATGCGAGATCAAAAATAAAGGATGTTGGGCCTATCACAAGCAAAGTATATCGATGATATTCTTGCTCGTTTTAGCATGCAGGATTCCAAGAAAGTGTTTTTCCCTTTTAGACATAGAATTACTTTATCCAAGGATCCGTATCCTAAGACACTTGATGAGATAGAGAAGATGAAGGCAGTTCCTTATGCTTCGGCAGTAGAAAGTTTCATGTATGCTATACTTTGCACTAGACCTGACATCTGCTTTGCCATTGGCATGGTTAGCAGATATCAGTCTAACCTAGGGTAAGATTATTGGACTGCGGTAAATAATATAATCAAGTACCTCATAAGGACTAAGGATTATATATTGATTTACCAAGCAGATAGTCTAGTACCTTTTGGGGTGCACAAACTCAGATTTTCAGTAAGACATAGAGCTTGTATCAGGAGACAACCTTGCAGATTCTTTACAAAGAGCTTACCGGCTTAGACTTTTGATAGTCATGTAGAGAGAATGGGAGTCAGATATTTGGCAGTATGGTTTTGAGTATAAGTGAAAGATTGCTATGGTTGGTATACTAAAAATTATGTTTTAAGTATTTAATTTTATTTTAATAAAATTTATTTTCTATTTTATGATAATCTTTATTAGTAATGTATACATATCATTTCTTTATTACACATAGATGTCTGATGTTCTGTATAGTATTTAATATGGTGTGTAGAGTACGCCTTATACACAGAAGATCAGATTTTAGGTTATTGCATAATATAAGTTTTATGTTTACAATTTAGATGAAAATAGACATACCATCGGTACGACTGTGCCATAGAGTTTTAGTAGGCCTATTTTAGTTATGAGAAACAGATAATAGCGTCGTCTATTATTTCGACTCTCTGTACCAGTATACTTTGTGTGTATTGAATGGGACATTTTGAGTAATTAATTTTATACTGACTATATAAATTAATTTACACTCAAATGTTATTATGAATAGTGCTTATTCTCTTAATTCTGAAATAATTATTGATTTGTGTATATTTAATATTCGTTATTTTGATTCATTAGAGGGTGCAATCTTATATGGGTCTATATTTTCGGTAAGTTGGATATTATTTATATGGTAAATATTAATTATTGACGAAATTCATGTCCCGAAGATCGGGATTGATAATACTCTCTTAAGGATGCTTATAAGTTTTGACCGGGCCAAACCCTGCAAGTGGATTTTATTATCTGGCGGTCAAATAAGTTAAGCGAAAGGGCTTATGGAATATAAAGATACTGATTAAATTAAATTATCAGTAATTAAATTTAATTGGTGGGAATCGAGAATTTTAACGTGGGGAGAAATGGTAAGCACTTAATAACAGGAGCTCAATGTAAGAAGGTCTTGAGATTATGGGTCAGAGTGCAATTATAGATCTTTAGTGGTGTGAACTATAATTCAGTATTTTATGAAAATTGTAGAAACAGCTGCATATCTTTCCATAATTGCAGAAACTTTTAGTAGGTGTCTGTATTCAACTGGAAGTCTAACTCATAATTATTCGCCAGGTCCCTACTATAGCCCTATATATATGCAAGTAGACTGAACTAGTTTTTGATGATTTTATATCATTATTGAGCTATTATTTTTGTCTTTCAAGACTTAAATATATCAGGATTCTACCGGTACGAGTTCTCGGAGGATCGTAGCTCACACTACGTTCGAAGATTGCATAAGGGAATACAGTAGATGATCTGACTGGAGTTTTAACTCGGAATCAAATCATAGTTGAAGATTAGATCGACAAAAGGTATTCTTCTAAATTAACTTTGGTTTCACGGGTTTATTTTTTATCATTCAACGTTAAAATTTTTATTTGGAGCCCGTTTTGGCGTTTTCCCGTCTAGTTAATTTTTTTTACCGATAATCGTTTTTTAAAAACAATTATCTTGACAATTTTGTCTCCAACAAATGAATCGGTTAGTCTAAATTTTGAGCGCAGTCGAGCTTCTAATGAATTTGAAGTTGAATCCTAACGTTTGAATTTGAGATTGAGTTTTAAACAAATTGGATTGATTTGATTGATTTGTTATTAGATTTAAAATGGGGAAAAGATTTTTGATTTTAAGATTTTAAGAATGAAATGAATTTGGTTTGACTTGAAGTTGGATTTGAACGCCGAAACTTGAATTTGAACCTAAATTATCCTGAGTCGAGTCATCGTCTTTTGAGAATCAAAATCGAATTTTAGATTTGGTTGGAAGTTGAAAACTCTTTTTTTATGAAAATTGGAATTTAAATTTGAATGAGGTTTGGATTGCACAAAGTTGTTTTGGAATCCGTTTAGTGAATTTGAAGTTAGATTTGAAATTTTGTTTTGATTATTGCCTGTTGGATAAAAAACAAGTAACTCGTATGTTTTAGTTTTGAAAAACTGGTTAAGAACTTGTTTTAGTTATCTCGTTGTGTGTTTTGATTTTGATTTTGTTATTATTCATTGATTCGTTTATTTCATTTTATTTCAGGGGACGCTTCGCACTCGAGGTCATGGTAGCTCCTCTGATGTCCTAGAGTGGTACACGGCCTTGTTGGAGACAAATTGTCGAAATCATTGTTTTGTAAATAATTTTTTGAAAAAATAAAACTGAACAGGCAATCACTGAAATAGGCACTAGATAAATTTTTTTTGATATCGAACGATCAAAATAAAAACCTGTGCCACCACAGTTAATTCATATTAATATCTTTTGGTTGATTCTTCAACTACGAATTTTGATTCTCTGAGTAGAAACTTCAGTCAAACCTTCTACTATATTCCCGATGCGATTCCCGAACAAGGTGTAAGCTACGATCTTTCGAGAATTGATACCATTAGAATCTGGACAGCCTTAGTTTTGAAAGATAACTTATAAATTTGGTTCAGTCTACTCGTATATTTATAGGGTTATAGCAGGGACCTGCGGAGTAATTATGACATAGACTTCTAGTGTGATCCAGATACTCTTCCAACGATTTTTGCAAATATGCAAACTTCTCAGCAGTTTCTGTAATTATGAAAACGTTACAGCAGTTTCTACAAATTTTATAAAATACTAAATTACAGTTCATACCACTAAAGAACTATAATTGCACTCTTAGCCATAATCTCATGACCAATTTGCATTGAGCTTTTGTTATTAAATGCTTAACTCATCTCTCCACGTTACGATTTTCGATACCCGCCAATTAAATTTAATTATTGACAATTTTAATTTAATTGGCATCTTTAAAATTCCTTAAGCTCTTCTTCTTAACTTATTTGACTGCCGGATAATTAAATCCACCTATAGGATTTGACCCAGTCAAAACTTATAAACTTTCTTAAGGGGGTATCGTCAATCCCGAACAAACAGGACGTAAATTTCGTCAATAATTAATATTCACCATATAATTAATACCGTTATTCAACTCACAAGAACTATTAACCCATAAAAGATCGCACCCTCTAATGAATCAAAATAACGAATATTAAATATATAAAAATAATAATAATTTCATAATTAAGAGCATACGAACTCATAATAACCTTGGGATGTGAATTAATTTATATAGTCAGTATAAAATTAATTACCCCAATATGATGATGTTCAATACACTCAAAGTATACTAGTACAGCGAATCGGAACAATAGACAACGCTACTATTTGTTTTCCATAATCAAGACATACCTACTAAAACTCTGTACTACAGCCGTACCGATAGTTTTTTCTAATTCCATCTAAACTGTGAATAAAAACTTATATTTAGCAAGAACTTATAATCTGATTTTTTGTGTGTAAGCCGTACTCTACACAACAGATTAAATACTGTACAAAATAAAAGATATCAATTAAAGATTAAAAAAATAATATTACATTCATAATATTAAAGAAATAATATTATATTCATTGCTCATTAAGATTCTCATAAAATAAAAAAATTAATTTTATTAAAAATTAAATTAAATACTAAAACCAACAAAAATCTATAATTTTTAGTATACAACCTTGACAATTTTTTACTTATACTCAAAATTATACTGTCATACATCTGACTCACATGCCCTCTACATGATTATCAAAAGTCTAAGCCGATAGGATCTTTGTAAAAGGATCTACAAGGTTGTATCCAAATGCAATCTTAGTCACAGCAATATCACCCCTCTGTATAATTTCTCGTATCATGTGATACTTTCGGTCAATGTGCTTTCCTTTCTTGTGGACTCTTGACTCCTTCAAGTTTGCAACTGTTCTGCTATTGTCACAATAAAGTGTAACAGTCGACTAAACTGAAGACACCACATCTAGATCCAACAGAAAGTTCTTAAGCCAAACGATCTCCTTAGCTGCTTTAGAAGCTGCCACGTACTCGGCCTTTATGGTGAAATCAGCAATGCAAGACTGCTTGGTATTTCTCTAACTTATAACTCCACCTCCCAAGGTAAACATATATCTAGGGTAGACTTACGGGAATCTTTGTCTGACTAAAAATTTGAGTTTATGTACCCTAAAGGTACTAGACATCTACCAAGTAAACTAACGTATAATCCTTAGTCCCTTTCAGGTACTTGATTATATTCTTTACTGCCATCCAATGCTCATACCCTAGGTTAGATTGATATCTGCTAACTATGTCAACGGCAAAGCAAATGTTAAGTCTAGTACAAAGCATGCATATATTAGGCTTCCTACTACCAAAGCATAAGAACCGGCTTCATCTTGTCTATCTCACCAGGTGTCTTAGGACACTGATCCTTGGATAGAAAGATTTCATACCTGAAAGGGAGAAACCTTTATTAGAATTCTGTATGCTAAAATGAGTAATGATATCATCGATATACTTTACTTGTGATAAGCCCAGCATCCTTTGTTTATGATCTCACGAAAGCTTGATCCCAAGCATGTGACTAGCTTCTTCCAAGTCTTTCATATCAAACTACCCAGATAACATATTTTTACTGAAGATAACACCCCCACATCATTTTCGATCAGTAAGATATTATCTATATAAAGTACTAAAAAGATCGACACGCTTTCGTCTCGCTTCTTGTACACATAGGACCCATCTAAACTCTGATCAAAATTATAAGACTTTATGACTTGATCAAACCGGGTATTCTAAGACCTTGATACGTACTTAAGTTCATAAATGAATCTCTTAAACTTGCAAAATATGTGTTCCTGGTCCTTTTCTATGAAATCATTTGGCCGTATCATATAGATACACTCTTCAAGACTTCCGTTAAGGAAAGCTGTCTTTACATCCATTTGCCAATTTCGTAATCGAAATAAGCCGCAATCAATAAGAAAATTCAGATAGACTTAAGCATGGCAACCGACAAAAAGTTTTCTCATAATCGATCCCTTCTTTCTAAGTGAACCCTTTTGCAACAAGCCTAATTTTGAATGTTTTAACCTTTTCGTCTGCTCCTCTCTTTCTCTTGTAGATCCACTTACATCTGATGGGTTTTATCCATTCAGGTGGTTCTACAAGTTCCCAAACCTGATTAGAATACATAGATTCCATCTCTAAATTCATAGCTTTTTGCCAAAGATCTATATTTTTGTCTTGGAGTGCTTCATTATAGTTATAGGGTTCGGTATCTAGTTCTACTGGGATCCTGTCAAAAAAATCTCCCAAGAACATATACCGATCGGGTTTATAACCCTCCCACTACGACAAGGGACTGCATGCGTCTGTGTGGTAGCAGTAACACGCTGTGCAAAATCTAAACCCTTTACACCATTACTCACATACTCGTCAGTCATGTTAATGGTAGCACCATGATCATGATCTGCACATGTCCTAATAATCCTCTTATTACGACAAGGCAATGGGATATTAGTGACTTGTGGTTCCTCTTCTGTTTTACTGGTATTTTTTATCAATTCTTCCAGAATAATTTTACTTTTGAGCATGAGATCCATAATATAATCCTCTTCCAAGAATCGGGTATTGGGGCTAATAAAGACCTTCTGATCCTTAAAATTATCAAATAGACAACTTTTCATGTGACGACCCGATTCGTTTTATTTATTTCAAAAATAATTCATATACAAAAATTAAAATTAACATAAACTATTTTTTTAATGATTGACACGGTATTTATTAGTAGCTAACATGTGTTGATGCCCCGGGATATAAATTTGTGAATGTATACCACGATGTTAGAAATTCGAATGTTTTTTATATATTTTATTAGAGAGTTTGGAGGAATTTAAATAAAGTGAGCCTTGATAAAAATATATTAAATTAAGTTTATACTTAGATAACCAAACAAAAGAGGGGGAAATTTCTAGAAGTCTCAAGAAAGAGCCAACAAGATAAAATAAACCCGAACACCCCTCACGGTGCCGATGCCTTCTCTTCTTCTCCATCTTACTTCTTTCTTCGATGGCGGTGAGAACTTAGAGAGAGAGGGAGAGAAAGAGAGAGAGAGATATGCTTGGGAAGACACCGGCAGCATGATGGCAGCCCGACGTTGTCGTGGGGTCAACTGGCAGTGTGACTGGCGATGAGCGACAAAGCTCGCTACGATGGTGGCCAAAACCTAGGGTGTGGATTTTTGGTGCGAAAGTTTGAGATGGAGTCTAAACCTCACAACTCGAAGGACCTGTGATAGAGACATACATGGATTGAGCGGCATTGTCTTATTCTTTTTCCTCTCTCATAGGTACTCTTTGAGGATTTTAATGCACAAATAGAGGCTTTGATGGTGGTTCTGCAACAAGCTGGCCGAAATCTCGAGTTACCAATTTGAGGATTTTAGAGTTTTTGGCTTGATGAGGTAGGATATAAACTAATTTCAGTGAATTATGTGATTTGTGTTGATTTTCTATAAAAAAATAGAATTCTAGGTCATTAATTGAGAAATCAAATCTCATCTCAAATAATACAAATGAAATACTTGAAATAGCACAATGCAAAATCTAAAGTAAGAAGCTTAATGGTGTGGAATGCATTATCTAATTTATTAACACCTGGTTCTCTTGAAAGTTGGGGTTATAAGTGAAGTATTGAGTCTTAAAGATAATGGGTTAGGTTTAAATTGACCAATGTGATTTCATAAAGTTCTTAGTATCCATATAGTGATAGTATTTGTACAACTTGTTGATGTGTGAATTGTGTGTCGAGTTATTTTCTTAAAGAAATGGATAGTTATGGTATGTACTATGAATTTTAATAACACCGTGTGATTGAACAAGAAATAATCTTATAAGTGAAATGAAGGTTGGTATGGAGGGGTTTAAAGGTGAATCTATGATAAAATGTTGCTATATTAATGTGAGAATTTGTTCACGCAAAGGAAATCCAAGAATGAGCGAATCCCTAACGAATTTGTGTGTGAAAATAAGTTGAGAATTAAAAAGAATGAAAATAATACTAAGATTGAAAAATATACTTGAATGGGACTAACGAGGAGCTATTCGGATCATATAGTGGGTTGATGTGTGATTCATGAATTAAGTTGATGATCAAATAAAGGATTTTGGGACAATCATGATAGTGTGGCAACTTGTTGAATGACTGCTTGATTAATTGGAGTGAATATTTAATAGAGAATCGATATATTTAATCTCATGAAAGTCAGTAGTACGAGAACAGGATAGCGGGGAGAGCTTCCCTCTCTAGAGAGCTCTTCCCAAGGCTACGATGGTGATGTTTTGGCTAAGAAGATCGGCTATCTTGTGAATATGGTTAAGGGATCTAAGGATTAACTCACCTTTGAGTTCGTTATTACGATTTCAAGATCATCAACAGAGGTTAGGATATACTACATTGGGAGCAAAACAAATTAGAAGAGTAAGCTCTCCCTAAGGCGTCAATGGTGATTCCTGTTCTAGGTGCCTCTGGATCATAGCTCCATGGCTATGGTGAGGTGTATCTAAGGCACTGGAGAGGGATGATGTTAGCTTTGGGAACTTTATAGTTGTTGTTTTGGATCCTGGTCCATTACGATTTCAAATCAATAGAGGTTGTTGCTTGAGCTTCATCTTCATTGAGATTAAACCTAACTAGACTTTGGTCTAGTGGTGGAATAGGGCACTTCAAATGGCGGTTCATGAAGATACTACCAGAGTTGATGGATCATCCATGGTTCTCTAGTCTTTTTTTTTTGTATCCTCTAACATTATCATCGAAGGTGAGGGTGAATCTGTTACGACAAGAAGAAGGTTTTTGTGTTCGACTTGGTGAGCTCAACCAAGCCTATGGCATTAGACTAGGAGATATGGTTCCAGTTCAGGTTATGTTTTTCGAACCCTCATCCCCTTTTTCTCTAGACCACTCATGGATGCTACTATAAGACAATCTTCGATTTTTAATTGAAGGTTAGTTTTAATGGAGTTTTCTTCTCGCAATCAGTTTATTTGGGGTGACTTTGGTTATAGAAATGTTCTTTGTTAATATTTGCCTATACGGGACCTAGGTTTATGGTTATCACGAGGTTATACTTGTGTTTTGATTTAAGAATGGATCTGGAACTATTTTGGTTGGGTTAGAGGTTTTGATCGAGTTTTGTTGCAAGTCCAGACTTCTCATGGACTGGTCATGGCCTTCATACATGGATCTCCGAATCTTGCTCGGAACTTTGTCTTAGCTAGGAGAGTTTTCTCCTCTAGGAGAGCTCTCCCTAAGGCCTTCATGGAGCTGTAGTTTTGGTTGTCTGACTTGCTTGATGGAGTTTGGTGGATTATCTTCCCCACGGGCTTCGTATTTGCTCAAGTTTGGTGGCAGACGAAGATGGCGCCATGCGCCTTAGTGCGGCTCGGACTGGTTTTGTCTAGTACCGATTTTTATGACTTGTTTTCTACTAGGATTCGGTGGTAATAGAGTTAATTCAGATTGGTTTCACTGACCTGAACTACTGTTGGTTCAGTGCTATGGTTTCTATCTGGTATGGTGCAAAGTGGAGAAGATGACTTAATACACGCGCCGGCTTGCGCGTGTGGATGTCCTGATATGCCAAACCACTTGATTTTGAAAACTATGTGATGGTATTTACATAATAGATGTGTCGCATCCATTTTTTTAAAATGGTATTCGTCACCAGCCAGTGATTCAAACTCACCCGATGCCTACTTTTTCAAACCGTTTAAGGATTTTCAAAAACATAATTTAAAAAAAATTTAGCGAAAATAAGAATTTACAAACATATCCAGAGCCAAACTAGTGTCATGAAGTATGCTAACTTTACAGAAGAATATCTGAGTACAAAATATTTACATCTAATTATATTCAGGTACACATGTTCCAACTAATAACACAAAATGATAGTTTTTTCTCTTCAATCGTCCGGCATTCACCTTACCCTGAAATGCCACAATATCAATTTCATAAGCACAAAGTTTGTGCGAGTGCACATATATTAAGATTACAGGTTTGTCATTGAATATCAATTTTACCATATGAAAACATCTCATCAAACTGTCTTGTTAAATTCATCATTTTTTATAGACATATTACACGCATTAAGCCCTAACAGGTTTTTATAAACAAGTTATAGGCATTGTGCCTTAGCAGATTTTTCATAAACAGGTTACAGGCATTAAGCCCTACATACGATGATATGTTCATGGCTATGCCAGAAATACGTAGGGAGCGACCCCACAACCCTTTTCGTTATGATATCATAATCAACAATCACCGGATCATGATCCCTCCTTATACACATTGCTGTTCAATACCCCAGCGATCGGGATAACACCATTCAAGCTATCATCATATACACATTTTCAAAGTAGTCTCAACAGGATATTCATGTCTTTTTTAAACCAAGGATATTCACATTTTTTACAGATATATCCATGACATGAAAGTTATACGAAAAACGTTATTTTGTGCAAAAACACAATACTTTGCATTTAAAACATAACAGGAAAACTCAAGTAACAAAGATATATGAGACTCACCTAGTTTTCGTAAAAATTTAATTCAATCAGTCTCGTCTAGGCATATCCACACCTAGTTGAACATATAAAATATTAATTTTAGAGAATTTCTCATAATCGAGCTAACCTATTTTTTTTGGTCATTTATTTCTTCTAGGAATTCATTTGAAATTCACTATGAAATTCTCATGTTTTTACTCTTTCTCATACCTACTAAAACTCATGTTAAATAATAAAAAAAGGAAGACTTATTTTATTTTTCTTATTTATAAGCAAGAAAACAATGTCAAAACATTCATTTTACAACTTGATTTTAAGCTTAAGTAAAATTTGTAATACAAAAGCTTAATAAATTAATTAAATTAACACCTAGTTCATACAAATCATTAACTTTCTTAAAAATTTAAAGAAATTCTTTTTAATTTATTTTATTCTAAAATGCCTTACTTCCGTTAGCATTTTATTTCAAAAAAATAATTAAATTTCTTTAATTGTGTTTAAGTTTAAAGAATAAACTCTTGATTACAAATCTCAAAAATTCCCATTATAGTTAAAACTGGGTTTAACTCGTAAGTTTTAAGACTTAATTGGCATAGTACTAATTTAAGTTCAATAATTTCATTAACTTAAAGATTTTTTATACAAGAAAAACTTATTTTATTCATTCATTCATTTATTTATTTATCAATAGTTTTTTTTCTTTTTCATAAAATTCTATTAATACCTTTTTATAATTATTTTAGCTTTTTTTTATTCTAATAAATTATGAGTTTATCAATAATAAAATTTAAATCAAACAATCCCTATCCAATCAAACACACCCACACGCACAGGGGTTTTGTAATCCCCACCATCATTGTGATTCAAACACTCATTGTGATTCAAACACACACAGAGAGAAACTCACACACCCACTAAACTCACGCCAAACACGCACACACACTTTCATGCCTTCTCAATGTTACAATGGAAGAATGCAACATAAACACAGAGGAAATTGAAGCGTGTGGTGGTGGCGTGTGGTTCGGGTGGTTTATAGGGAGAGGGAGAGAGAGAGAGAGAGAGAGAGAAGAGACCGGAGGTTGTCTCGGCGGTGGGTGGAGAGGCGTCGGCGGGTGAAGGTGGTGGTGACCGGAGTGGCACCGGTGGTGAGTGGTTGGAGCCGGCTGTTGGTTGCGGCGTGGGGGTGTTCGGCTTCTGCTTGAAGCGTGATGGAGAAGAAGCTCTAAGCTACTGTTTCAGAGAGTGTATATATATATATATATATATATATATATAAGGCTTGTGGTCTATTATTTTCTCTCAGGAGAACATTTCAAAAGTATCTCTCATCAGATGACTGTGGGTGCACAAACCGGATGTCCGTCGAGTATATATAGGCACAAGACTGGGACAGGTGTCTCAGTGCAAGGTGCATCTTTGATGCTGCTAAGAGTATGGCGCCTTGAAACTAATGCATCATAAAAAATTTTAGGTAAAATTTTTAATTTAGAAAAAAATTTAAAAATTTTGATATAAATTTTTAATATATTTTTGTGCATTATCGTATAGTAAGCATTCTTCCAAAAATTTTCTAACTATATAATATATTTTTATGTTTATTTTTAATTACCGATATTTTAATTGATGTTAGTTTTTGAGTTATAGTTAAACGTTTAATTATAACATTCTGTCTGAAATTTTATTTTGGGTCGGTTTAAATATTAATTGCTAGTTTTATTTAATTACGAGTCATCACATCCTTCCTACCTTTAGAAAGTTGGGTCCTCCAAACTTAACGTAGTCCTCCAAACTTAACGTGAATCTTTATAGAGTATATGTACTTATATATTCTTTGTAACTAATATCTTACATAGGGGGGTCGGGGGGTCTGTACTTGTAGCGTCATTTCTTTTATTTTGCAAATCTCCAGGTGTTAGCGCGTGAAGGTGTCCTTATCTCCATTCGTTACGCTGATTCATATCTCGAATCATTGTTCTCGAGCTTTGATTTGTAACTTCATTTCTTATTGTTACTCTAGCTTCCTTTTGATTTTTTGGAAAATTTTTCTTGTAGTGGTCCTTTGATCCACATCTCCAAATGCCATCACATCTCGTTATGTCTGTTTCCGCAAACGTTGCATGGATTAGCTCACTCCTTCGACTATCCTCTTGTCTTATTGTACCGGAATTGGATCTCTTTTTCATCAAATTTCTCAATGTTCAAGTCCCGGTGTTTTCGATTTTTAAGAATTCTCCGACTTTCTTCTTCTTTTTCTTGTTCTACTAGAAGTACTCAATTTATTACCTCCAAATATGTCGATAATCTCATGGGTCGTACGATTCTTAGAGTTTTTGGCTTCAATCTGTCTTCAAATTTTCTCGCTTTCAAATTTTCAGTCGAAATCATATGAAGCGCGTATTCTGTAAGATTCGTAAATTCGACTTCGTAGTTAGCTACAATCATTGATTTTTTTTTGCTTGAGTTGCTGAAACTCTGTACTCTTAGCATCTAGAAGTGACTAAGGAATGTACTTTTCTCTAAAAACTAGTTGGAACCTTTCCTAGGTCATGTCGGGCTCTGCTTCTTCCTTCATCGTCCACCATCGACGAGCTTCCTTTTCTAGTTAATAGGCTGCTAATCTGACATTTTGCCTTTCACTACATTCTAATACTGTGAAAATTTTATTGAGGTTTGCTATCTAAGCATTTGCCTTGAGTGGATCTAATCCACCGTCAAAGATTGGCGATTTGAGTTTTAGAAACTCTTTGATGTTTGATCTTATTGTGCATGATTGTTTTTGGTTTTCTTGACGTGGGTTGTTATTTTGTTATTGGTTTTCAGGGTGTTGATCTCCTAGTTATTGGTTAATAGGCTGAGGATTGTCACGTATTTCTTCAGGTCGTTGAGGTGGGAGTACAAGATTTGGTGGGTGGTACATCTGAACTATTTCGGCTAACTCCTCCACACTTCGCTGAAGTTGTTCTAAATGCTCGTTCATATTGGTTGAAATCCGATTTGCATACTTCCACGAGTAGGAGCCATATCTTAATCTACCATCAGTAGGGTTACCGGCTAAATTTATCAATGTTAACTATTGGATCAATATAGTAGTCATTTGCATAAATACACAAAAAGGTCTTTCACACATAATAGGAAGAGCTGCCATCCAACTCGATTAATTTTCCCAGATTTTCCATCAGAAGAAACGGTGATCAAGCGTTCTTTCGATTGGAATTTCAAGGGTAATTACTCTGTTGTTATCAGACTTAGCAAGGCATTACCATTTCCTACATCAATCATAACATAAATATATCACAAACAAAAGACAGACTAATTCAACTAAGCGTTTAACTACACGAATTCCTATACTTTCATGTTCTATTGGAATGTTAATAAAGTCATCAAAATCGCAACCTTCGAACAAAAGTCACATGGGTCGGGGACAGCTACTGTGTATGTAATCCTTTGGCTCTGGGTTTTTAGGAAAATTTAAAAACTAAAGCTCTAATACCATCTCTGTCACATTCAATTTTTTTAAAATAGTATTCGTGACCGGCTAGTGAGTCAAACTCACCCGAGGCCTACTTTTTCAAACCGTTTAAGGATTTTCAAGAACATAAATTTGAAAAGACTTAGTAAAAATAAGAATTTAAAAGCATATCTAGAGCCAAACTAGTGTCATGAAGTTGTTAACTTTACAGAAGAAGATCTGAGTACAAAGCATTTACATCTGAATATAATCAGGTACACATGTCCCAACTAATAATACAAAATGATAGTTTTTTCTCTTCAATCGTCTAGCATTCACCTTACCCTGAAATGCCACAATATCAATTTCATATGCACAAAGCTTGTGTGAGTGCACGTATATCAAGGTTACATGTTTGTCATGGAATATCAATTTTACTATATGAAAACATCTCATCAAACTGTCTTGTTAAAATCATCATTTTTCATGGACATATTACAGGCATTAAGCCATAGCAGGTTTTTATAAACAAGTTATAGACATTGTGCCTTAGCAAATTTTTCATAAATAGGTTACAGGCTTAATGGCTTAATGGCATTGTGCCCTACATACGATGATATGCTCATGGCAATGCCATAAATATGTAGGGAGCAGCCCCACAATCCTTTTTGTGAGACCCTTACCCGTTTTCTTTTTCGGCATTTTCAGACTCGCGTTATGTGTTTTTGTTGCAACATGTTTTATATGCTTTTGATGCATGTTTGAGGGTAGAGATGCATGTGGGGAAGGTTCTGGGGGCCGTGGGATGTTACGGCGCGAATTTTAAAAATTAAAAAAAAGAATATTTTGAAAGTCTATAAATATCTAGAATTAGATACTTTTCATAAAGATATTTTTCAAAACTTCTCCAAAAAGTTTCCCGTTTTCTCTCTGCCTTCTCTCAAGTTCTCGGAGGCCCGGGGCACGGATTTCAGCAATCTAATAGCGGATCATTGCTTTTGGCGTCGTGGCCTACGCAATCATCTGGTCAGATTTCAATTTTGGTGAGGCTCAATTTTGCACGTGGTTTGAGGTATCAATTTTTTAACTCACCGAGATAGGATTCTAGACCTTACTGTTGTATAAAGGTGCTATGGGTAAACGTACGTGTTTTTAACGGGTAGATTATCGTAGATCTGCGTTTGTTTTAAAGTTGGTTTTTTTTATTTAATACCTTATTTCGGCGATTTCTATTGATGGAATCGGGTATCATGAGTTTTTCTTTTGAGGTCTTGGTGTTAGGCCTAGGCGTGTAGATGTTCACGGGTGTTGATTTGGAGTTTAGAGGCTTCAAATCGAGGTTTGCATGTAGAAACCCGTAGCTCAGAATTAGGTTTCGTCGAGGTTTGGTCAACTGAAGCATGGGGTTCGGTCGACTGAAGTTTGGATCTTGGGTTCGGTCGACTGAACCCTATGTTTTGGCATTTTGTGATTTTTTATAGGGGTGTTCCGTTGACTAGAGCTGGGGTTCGGTCGACTGAACCTCTGGGCTGTGTTTTGATGGTTCGGTGGTTGGGTTTTGATTTTCAATTGGTGTCCTATGGTATTCAATTGATTCAAATACCTATGGTTCGATGGTTGGGTTCTGTGGTTGGGTTTTGGTTTCCAATTAGTTTCCAATTAGTTGATTCAAATACCCGTGGATCCCTTTTGGGGTTTGGTTGGCTGTGTGGTGATTTTGGGGGTCATGTCGTGGCCTCGGATGTGCGTTTGAGTGTTGTCCTCGTGGGTCACGTGCATGGTTGGTACGGCTTATTGATGCACGGTTAGGTGCGTGGTTTACTGTTGGGTTTGTGTTGGCGTGAGTGAGCGTCGTGGGTCTGTGATGGCCGTGTTGGGAGTGTTTAGGCCAGTGGTGGTCGTGTGGGTTGTCTGGTGAGTGGATGTTGGTTTTGATGGGTGATGTCGTGATGAGGTTTTATATGGTTATGTGCATATTTAATTTTGTTTATTTATGTACGGAATATGTAAGTGTATTACATGAAGTGATGTCGTTATATGTAACGTGGTTTGTGCTTGAAAATTTAGAGTTTTATAGGCATGTGACGTGGTTTGTGAAACGTCGTGTTGTTACATGGTTATATGCTTTAAATTCGGATTTAAGTTTGCATATGTGTATGAAATGACTAGATGAATATGTGATCCAGTAGATGTAAATCTTGGTTAATGGTGCACGTGTGCGTGTGTGGGTGTATGAGGTAGGCTGCGAAAGCCGATGTGTGTGTATTTGGGGGCTGCAGTCCTGCGGTGAAAATCCGTGAAGTTGTGTGTGTTGCATTAGATGGGGGTAGTGGTCATTTGGTGAAAGTCCGAGAAGATTCATAGATTGCATGTATTGCATTTTGGGACGGATAGACCAATTTTCTAAAAATTGTATTATCGACCTGCGGGAGCCGAAATACTATATTAACGGCCTACGGGAGTCATAATACTTGAATCGTTTTTAGGGCTTTGATGAGTCAAAAAATAGTTTTTATCTTCGCTTTTTCTTGCATGTGAAAATTATTTTCTAGCTCTGGTGAGTCGTGATCTAAAACTGTTTTCAAACTATTTTAATGGCTTGAAAGAGAGTCAAAAACTGCACTTTATTTATCGAGCATGTTTAGCTTATACTGCTTGTACTGCTTAAAATCTACTGAGCTTTGGCTTACGGTGTGGGATTTGTTTTTCTTTAAGTACCGGTCACGATGGTTGATCTGGAGGTGCCAAAGGAGGTGGAAGAGCTGTAGTCTTCCCTTTTTAGTTCTTATGTTACATGTATGCTTATAACATATTTTTTGGGCATCGGAGCCGTGTAATGTTGCCGTTTGGCGTTTATATACAATGCATGTATGGTTTATTTTGATAATGTATTCTCAGGTTGGGTTGTTGTTGGTTATTTTCGGAAGTTTCACGTAGCCCGGAGTTTGAGGCGTGACACTTTTCGTTATGATATCATAACTAACAATCACCTGGCCATGATCCCACCTTTATACACCTTGCTGTTCAACACCCCATCGACCAGGCTAACACTATTCAAATTATTATCATATACACATTTTCAAAGTAGTCTCAACAGGATATTCATGTCTTCCTCAAACCAAGGATATTCACATTTTTCTTATATATATCCATGACAGAAAAGTTATACGAAAAACGTTATTTTGTACAAAAACACAATACTTTGCATTCAAAACATAAAATGTTATTTCATGCGAAAATACAATACTTTGCATTCAAAACATAACAGAAAAACTCAAGTAACAAAAATATATGAGACTCGCTTAGTTTTCGTAAGAATTTAATTCAATCAGTCTTGTCCAGACATATCCAAACCTAGATGAACATATAAAATATTAATTTTAGAAAATTTCTCATAATCGAGTTAGCCTATTTTTTTTGTCATTTATTTCTTCTAAAAATTCATTTGAAATTCACCATGAAATTATTATATTTTAACACTTTCTCATACCTACTAAAACTCATGTTAAATAATAAAAAAGAAAGACTTATTTTATTTTTCTTATTTATAAGCAAGAAAACAATGTCAAAACATTCATTTTACAACTTAGTTTTAAGCTTAAATAAAATTTGTAATACAAAAGCATAATAAAATAATTAAATTAACACCTAGTTCATACAAATCATTAACTTTCTTAAAAACTTGGAAGAAATTCTTTTTAATTTATTTCATTCTAAAATACCCTACTTCCGTTAGAATTTTATTTCAAAAAAGTAATTACATTTTTTAAATTCTATTTTAGTTTAAAGAATAAACTCTTGATTACAAATCTCAAAAATTCTCATTTTAGTTAAAACTAGGTTTAACTCATAAGTTTTAAGACTTAATTGGCATAGTACTAATTTAAGTCCAATAATTTCATTAACTTAAAGATTTTTTATACAAGAAAAACTTATTTTATTTATTCATTCATTCATTTATTTATCAATAGTTTCTTTTCTTTTTCATAAAATTCTATTAACACCTTGTTATAATTATTTTAGCTTTTTCTTATTCTAATAAATTATGAATTTATCAATAATAAAATTTAAATCAAACAATCCCTAACCAATCAAACACACCCACACGCACAGGGGTTTTATAATCCCCACCTTCACTGTGATTCAAACACACACATAGAGAAACTCACACACCCACTCAACTCACGCCAAACACGCACACACACTTTCATGCCTTCTCAATGTTACAATGGAAGAATGCAACATAAAATAGAGGAAATTGAAGCGTGCGGTGGTGGCGTGTGGTTCGGTTGGTTTACAGGGAGAGAGAGAGAGAGAGAGAGAGAGAGAGAGAGAGAGAGAGAGAGAGAGAGCAGAGGCAGAGATCGGCGGTTGTCTCGGCGGTGAACGGCGATGGGTGGAGAGGCGTCGGCGGGTGAAGGTGGTGGTGACCGGAGTGGCGCCGGCGGTGAGTGGTTGGTGCCGGCTGTTGGTTGCGGCGTGAG
>JAOTRH010010898.1:0-23182 GCA_034768845.1 Heliamphora exappendiculata
AGTTTTTTTAATTAATTAATTTTAATTAAATAGAAAACTTTAGATATTTTATTTTTTACAAAATATCACGTTTAAGATGATTTTTTTATAAAATTGGATATCTTGAAAAAACGTAAATATTAATTTTGAATTTTAAATTAATTAAATAAAAAAATATTTAATCGAAATAAATTATTATTTTTCAAAATCTGTGAAATAAAAAATAAAATAAATAATTGCCTTTAATCAATACCTTAGCTGAAAAGGTGAAGAAAAAATTATGTATTTATTAAATTTTATTTGTTACGCATTTAAACACAAAAAGATAGTTTGACAAATCGAAATCTTTAGAATCATGTGCACGGAAAAATGTTTAATTCTTTTAGATCGTGTTGTTTTTGAAATTAATAAATTTATTTTAATTAAGCGAATTTTTATAACCCTAAAAAATATTTTAAAAATTTAAGTGGGAGAGAAAATTTATTCAAAGGTAAATTTCGCGGTCTCTATCACCAGTTTGTAGGTGATACAATTAAACCCTACGTGTTGGTAGTAAGGCCTTCCTCCCCATCGAACAGATTAATTGCGGTATCACCAGTACAAACCTCCTTTAAGGATAATTCTGAATAATTGTTAATGTGGATCACTTCTCCATCTGAAGGATTTATTGTGAAGCGATTAATTTGGGATTAGATAATTGTTAACACTTAACTGTATATAATAGAATTCTCTCCATTTGAGTCATTGCTATTATATACTAGACCGAAACTATATTTTCTATTTAATTTTATTTGGTAGGGTCAGTTGCATAGATAGTAAAATTAATAAAAATTAGCATGTCTGGTCATACAATGGATAGTAGACGTCCTCCCATCGAAGCATGCTATTCATAGGGTTCTAGGCTGCTGGCAAATTTCTTTTAAAATGGTTGAGGGAACCAAATTCAAATAAATTTAAAGTATTACTCGTCATAATTAATGGTATTTTTAATTACGTGATTCTCATGGTTAAAATGGCTTTCAACTCACTCGCTTTAATACTCAAAGAAAACAAACTAACGGGACCAAATTTTGTTGACTGGAAACGAAACTTGGACATTATCTTAACTGCCAAGAATTATAAATTTGTATTAACTGAGATATGTCCGTCAGTACCTGATGTAGGGGCAACCGAACAGGAAACCCAGGCCCATCAGAAGTGACTGAAAGCTGATCAGATGGCTCGCTATTATATTTTGGCTTTAACGTTAAATATTTTACAGCATCAGCATCAGTATATGCCCAGTGCCTATGACATGATTATGAACCTTAAAGAAATATTTGGGGATCAAAATCGTGCTACTAGGCAGGTGGCCATAAAGTCTCTAATGAATGCAAACATAGCTGAAGGCACCCTAGTTAAGGATCATGTTCTGAAGATCATCAGTCTTCTAAATGTACTGGAGATCATTGGAGCTGAAATTGACGGGAAACCCAGGTCGATATCATACTCCAGTCACTACTTGAAAGTTTTAAGCAGTTTTTCTTGAACTACACCTTGAACAAGCTTAGCTTTTCATTTGCAAAACTTCTTAAGGAGCTTCAGGTAGCCGTGGGTGTTCTTAGGAAGTTAGGTTCTATGTATATGGTTGAGAAGTCTAAGCCGAAAGGCAAGAAGAAGAAAAAAATTTAGACATAGGAAAACACAGGTTCAAAAGTAATTAAGGGACCAAAAATTGGTGTGAAGCAATCGAGAGGCAAGTGTTATCACTGTAACCAGTTTGGGCATTAGAAAAAGTGGTGTTCGAATTTTCTTAGTAAGCAGAACAAACTAGGTAATTTATATTCACTAGTAGTTGAAACATGTTTAGCGGTGTTATCTACCGGAACCTTGTGTGTAAATACGGGAGCCACTAATCATGTCTGCAATTCTTTGCAAGGGTTCTAAGAAATCAGGCAGCTCAGTGATAGGGAAATATACCTACATATGGGCAATAATACAAAGGCAATAGTAGTTGCAGTGGAAGATGTCACTCTCAGTTTTAGTGGCGATAAAGTTTTAATATTGAGATATTATCTTTATGTACCTTTTATCATAAGGAACTTAGTTTTTGTTTCTAGATTGATTAAAAATAGATATTTTGTTTATTTTAATAATTCTGTGGTTATTAAAAATAATAAACGAGTTATCTATTCTGGTACATTGATGGATGATCTTTATGTTATTACTCCAATCTCTCCTATACTATAACTAACTGAAATGAATAACACATCTAATTTACCATATAAGAGAAAGTTTTCTTCTTTAATAAACCGAACGATTCTTTGGCACTTACGCTTGGGTTATATTAATCTAAAAATGACAAATAGACTGGTAGCAGTGGGCCTTTGAGTTTATTGAAAGTGGAGACACTTTTAGTTTGTGAATCTTGCTTAGAGGGTAAGATGAGCAAGAGGCCCTTTTCAGCTAAAGGCTATAGAGTTAAAGAACCATTAGAGCTTATTCATTTTAATGTGTGTGGTCCTATGAAAATCTGGGCTAGAGGTGATTTTGAGTACTTCGTTAGTTTCATTGATGACTACTCAAGGTATGGATACATTTACCTAATGCACCGTAAATCTGAATGCTTTGAGAAATTCAAAGAATTCAAAGCGGAGGTGGAGAAACGTATGGGTAAAAGTATCAAATCACTACGATCCGACCGTGGAGAAAAATACTTTTTTGGAAACTTTAGGAATTACCTCTTATTATAAGGGATTATATCCCAATTGACTGCACCTGACACTTGGCAATAGAATGGTGTAGCAGAAAGAAAAAATATGACTATTATAGAGATGGTAAAGCTCATGATAAGTTATTTAGGTTTACCTGATTTATTTTGGGGGACTCGCTATAGAGACAGCGACTTATATTCTGAATTTGGTTTCTTCTAAGTCAGTACCTTCTACTCTCACAGAATTGTGGACCGAGCGTATGCCTAGTTCAAAAGACATTCGAATTTGGGGTTGTCCAGCACATATGCTGAAAGGAAATGCGAGTAAGTTGGAACTGAGGACAGAAGTCTGTTTCTTTATGAGATATCTCAAGAAAACGAAGGGTGGTCTATTTTATGATCCTAAGGATTAGAAGGTCATTGTTAGCACTAATGCCCGATTCTAGGAAGAGAATTATATTATAGATCACAGGCCCAAAATCAACATTGTTCTGAAAGAATTAAGAAGACATACCAGTAGAACGGAAGAGGAGCCACAAGTCACTGATATCCCATTGCTTCGTCGTAGTGGGAGGATTATCGGGACAAGTGAAATTCAAGAACATGGTGTTGATGCACAGAGTTCAGATTCTGCACAGCGTGTTACTGCTAGTACACAAACAGAGGTAGTGGATCGTCTAGTAGGAGGGTTGTTCATATATTCTTGGGAGAGTCTTTTGACAGGATCCTGGCATAACTAAATACTGAACCCTGTAAATATAATGAAGCACTTCAAGACAAAGATGTAGATCATTGGCAAATGGCTATGAATTCAGAGATAGAATCTATGTATTCCAATCAGGTCTAAAAACTTGTAAAATCACCCAAAAAGATAAAACCCATTAGATGCAAGTGGATCTATAAGAGAAAGAGAGGGCCAAACAGAAAGGTTAAAACCTTCAAAGCTAGGCTTGTTGCTAAAGGGTTCACTCAAAAAGAAGGAATCGATTATAAAGAAACCTTTTCGCTGGTAGCCATGCTTAAGTCTATCTGAATTCTCTTATCCATTGCTACTCATTTTGATTATGAAATCTGGCAAATGGATGTCAAGACACCTTTCCTTAATAGAAGTCTTGATAAGTATATCTATATAATACAACCAGACAGATTCATTGCAAAGGGCCAGGAGCACATGTTGTGCAAGTTTAAGAGATTCATTTATGGACTTAAGCAGTCATCGAGGTATTAGAGCACTCGATTTGATCAAGCCATTAAGTCTTATGGTTTTGATTAGAGTCCATATGGGTCCTGTGTGTACAAAAAGCATGACAAAAACGTGGTGATCTTTTTAGCACTTTATATAGATGATATCTTGCTCATCAGAAACGATGTGGGGGCATTATCTACATTAAAAGTATAGTTATCTGGACAGTTCGATATGAAGGACTTGGGAGAAGCCAGTCACATCGTTGAGATCAAGCTTGTGCGAGATCATAAACAAATGATATTGAGCTTATCACAAGCAAAGTATATCGATAATATTTTTGTTCGTTTCAGCATGCAGGATTCTAAGAAAGAGTTTCTCCCTTTTAAGCATGGAATTACTCTATCCAAGAATTAGTGTCCTAAGACACCTGATGAGATAGAGAAGATGAATGCGGTTCCTTATGCTTTGGTAGTAGGAAACCTTATGTATGCTATGCTTTGTACTATACCCGACATCTGTTTTGCCGTTGGTATGGTTAGAAGATATCAATCTAACCCAGGGTAGAGCATTGGATTGCGGTAAAGAATATAAAGAATATAATCAAGTACCTGAAAAGAACTAAGAAGTATATGTTGGTTTACCAGGAAAATAGTCTAGTACCTTTGGGGTACACGACTCATATTTTCAGTATGACAAGGATTCTTGTAAATCTACCTTATGATATGTGTTTACCTTAGAATGTGGAGCTATAAGTTGGAGGAGTATCAAGCAGTCCTGCATTGTTAATTTTACTATGGAGGTTGGGTATGTGGCAATTTCTAATGCAGCCAAGGAGGTCGTTTGGCTCAGGAACTTCCTGTTAGATCTAGAAGTGGTACCTTTAGTTCAGTCAGCTATTACACTTTACTGTGATAATAGCGGAGTGGCTGTAAACTCGAAGGAACTAAGGGTCAATAAGAAAGAAAAGCACATTAGGCATAAGTATCACCTAATACAGAGAAATTGTACAGAAATGTGATGTTGCTATAATCAAGATTGCATTAGGAGATAACCTTGCAAATCGTACACAAACATTACTCAAAAGTGTTGTCGAAACAAATCCCGGTCCAATATTGGAGGTGTCGACACATTTGAGTTCCTCAAACATCTCAAACAAAGCAATTAAGGTGTCGACACACTTGAGTTTGTTAATCATCTTTTCCTTAAGATATCGACTCAAAAGACAATTGGTGTTGACACAAAACGTTATGTTCAAGAACAATAAGTGTCAACCCATTTGGCACAATGTGTCGGCACAAATGGCATAAGGTGTTGACTCATTTGGCATATAATGTCGACACCTTATGCCATTTGTGATGACATATTGTGCCAATTGGGTTGGCACATATTGTTCTTGAACAGACCATTTTGTGTCGACACCTTATGCCACAGGACTTCAATGTTTTGGTCTGATCTCTAGCAAAAGCGGTACATAGACAGCTCGATGGAAGTTCGAGTACGACCACCATCATATGAATGCTAATCTGCTTGTAGCCTAAGATTGACTACTTGGTCAAATGGATATTATCTCTGTGTCTTTGATATAACTCGCATCACACGCTGTTGTGCAAGTTGTGTCAAAGAGGAGCAACTGTAGACACCCTCATTTTACCCTGCCAAATCTTAGGCTTATTCGAGTAAATCCAATGATGAAAACCAAGTGGGATGATGCCTAAAGTCTTTAAATAATTGACAGGAAACAATTTAAAACCAGTACTTCGTGAAATCGAAACACAATATCATAATTTTTGAACCTTGAGGCCGCAAACTTTCGAACCTCGCTACCTAGTTGTTCATCGGCCCAAATAGTTGCGCCCTCAACCTTTGAACATTGTGCACGTCACCTTGATTGTCACGACTGCCACATGAAACTCTTGGAAACCCTAAAAATTGGTGCGGTCGCAACAACCATCCTCACAGTCGTAACCTTTGAAGGTGGCGACTACAACCTGTTTGTGCCCAATCTGAGCCCTAGACATCTCTCTATTCCATTGGGTGGAATTATCTATAAATTTATACTTTCGGTATAAATTTTAAGAGACGATTAAAGTACACTGATACTCTATCAGTCGAATTGCTCACATCCCGACCCGTATTGCTGTCCTATTACCCCCGAGTACTGGAATTGAGGCATTTCCTGAGGACCGAATAGATGAGCACCGCATCTTATGATTTGAGGACACACCTGGATTATCACATTTCAGGTACCGTCATCGAAACCCCGACACTTCCCTCTCCACATTTTCTATCCCCGCAGAGAGGTTGGGTTAGAATTTGAATTATGATTTGCGTGCTTTTCTCTGTACATTTGTTGTCGCTAGGTTTTAGTTACCTTATTCACATGTATAATTGTTAATTTTGATTAATCACATTATCAGCATGCTTTATTTTAAGATTTTAGTTAACATTGAATTATTCATGCTTTCGTTATGACTTTGATTGAAATAGTCTTAAGATCTTCTGTGATTCTGTTTCATGTCATAAATACATCGCACATTCACACCAACACATTGTTTCTTAAAATTCATCAAAGCAGTGCCTAAAATTCCTTGCTGTCGCAACAACCAATGTTGCGGGAGTGACCTTTTGGCACTAACATCAGTACGATCGCAGCACTAGTCCTTGCGACTGTACACCTTATCTCCATTTTCTTATGACCGCGACATCTGTATGTCTCGGCCGCAACCTTTTTTCCGTTCCAGTAACTTAAGTCCTTATTTCTACAACTTTTTGTTAATATCATATGGGACCCAGCATTCAAACTGTGACGTAATTAGAGTTTATAAATCTTTAGGATTATTTTACTTTGCTTAATGCCATATCATGCTTACTATGTATCATTAGTGTCATTTTACATGATTAGAGTTTAGAGGTTCATTTTATGGTTTATCATGTATTTCATGTGGTTTTCATCATGTATCCTTAGTATAGATTTTGCATGTTTAGGACTTAGGGTTTCTTTTATGCTTTGTTATGTGTTTTATATACCTATGCAATGCTATTTTTCCTATTTAATTTTATTTCTTCTCTCTTTGCCATTTTTTTTTGTATTTACATGCATTTGAGAAATCTAATTAAAAACCAATGATGATTAGTAGAGGCCAACCTCGTGGTTGGGCGAAATGGGATGCCTAACACCTTTCTCGATTCATACCTTAGCCCCCGGACCCATGTTTTCTCTGGTTAAATGTGTAACGACCTTGCTCGGACCCTAGTATTAGTGACGGATAGTCTACAACGCTATAGAGCACGAACGAGATTCAAAACCCTAACTCGAATCGAAAACTCTAAGTTCAGCCCATAAATTCCAAAAACGTCTAAAACTCAAGCAACAAAACCTAAGCACCGGGAGATTCTTCCAACATTCTAAATGAAGTAAATATCATGAAATAATGTATTAAAAATAAAAAAAATTCTCATAAATAGGGTAAAATGACCATTTTACCCATAGTACAGTAAAAACTCTTAAAAATCTAAATTTTGACACATGGATACCCTAAATCAAGAATTTAAGTACAATTAAATAGAAAAGGATAAAATAACATCAAAAATGACAAAAAATAGCTTTTTGCTTTCTTTTTAGCTTAAAATGATGAGAATGGTATTAAATCAAGTATTATGATGATCCAATACTTTTTGAATAAGTAATATACATAATAATATGATGTTATAGATTAAAAAAAGTAAACAAATCATTAGTGAAGTTCATACACAACAAAATAAGTCAAAAAGTCATATATTACCAAAATAGCTTAATTTGACTTAAAAGACTATATCTATTTAATCAATTACTATGGAAACTATGATAATACATGATAATACTATATTTAACAAAAACATACTAAAATAATAGGTCTCAGTAAGAAAAGATACCAAAAAGATACATCAAATTAACTTTTAAAGTATTTTTTTGCACAAAAGTGCACGAAAACCAATGCAAAACCCCTTAGATTGATGTTGGGTCAGGTTTTTATCCCCCAAACTGCCCCCTAGCTGTAACCCCTCCACCAAATCTGATACACCCCCCACAAAAGTTGCACCATGTCAACTCAACCCATGTGATATGTAAGGAAAAAAGAAAACAAAAAGTACCTTTAATTAATCATGTGTTCCCTCCTTGTTCTCTAACCCTTCTCCTATATAAACCAAACCAAACACCACTCCCTCCCCTTCAAATTTTTGGCCATATAGAGAGAGAAAGACTAGGTTGAGTCTTCTTGAGGTATTCTATAAGTTTGAGAGAGGAAAGGAGGAGGAGAAGAAAAATGAACCAAGTAGAGGTGTTTTGTTTTAAAGTTTAAGTCCAAATCCATCCTCCACCATCCTTTGATCTCTCAAAAAAATAAGTAAAACCTCTAAACCTTATGTCTAATATCCCTCAAAATATCCCCCAACACATCCCTTTAAACACTCTAAGAATCGAGAACGGAAATCAAATTGAAAAGGCATCGTAGTTGGAAATTTGGGGATGTTATGCTTGTGGGTGATATGAGATATTGTTGTATGTTGTTATCTTTGACCTTGATGACTTCTAAGTGTGTTTGGAGCCTTGATATTAAAGTCTAAAACACAAGCATGCCAAGAAATGGAACAAAAACTTGACATGACATAAGTAGAAGACTTGGGCCCTAAGAGGCTTGATTTTTAAGAACATAGATATTTCTGCCATGAACTTTGGAATGCCATAACTCAATGTAGAGAATTGATCTAAGCATGTTCTTTATATCTAGATTTATCTTCTTGTTTTACCTTTCATCCAAAGTTGGTTTCAATTCATTTTCATAAGTAGAACTCGAGATATTGTAATGTTACCAAAGTGTGTCATTTAGCGACCAGTCAACACCACCGACCTAAAAACCCTAATTTAAAGTGAGATCCGAACTTTGGTCAAAACATAAAAGTTGTAGATAATATGTATATCTATCTACCCACCAACAATGAGGATAAAATATTGAGTTTGGATAGGTCAAAACCTCTTTGAAAGTCTCTATTGAGTTTCAGCCCTCAATGGACACTTCTGTCACATATTTTCATATAGCCCAAAACTCCTATTTTTAGTGACCTATTCAAGACGTGATCTACATGAAAATTGTAGCTAACATATTGAAATACTGTTTTGCAAAAAATCAGGCCTTAAAGCCTCAGTATGATACCTCAAAACTATTTCAAACTCTCTGTCCAAAACTGGCTCTGCTGAGTTTTGGCGGCTGACAGAACCTATTTTCTAAAATGGCCACAAAGTCTAACTTGTTCCAAACAACTACCCTTTTCAATAAACATGAAAATTGTAGGTGACGTGTTAAACTAGAATATACTCAAAAATGGAATCATTTGAACGTGATACGATACCCCAAATCCGAGACCAATAGAAGCATATTTTTGGTAAAATCTTGAGAAAAGTGATGAACCATTTTTACTTAGGATGTTTTGTTCACCGTTTTACCTTAGGTTTTGGCCTTGGTGTTAAACATGAGAGTTGTAGGAATTATTTTTATCTAAAAGGTGTTTAAAAATCATAACTTGATTCCAAGTCTAGATACCCCAAAACCTTGTCAGTTTTTTTAATTTAATACTTGATTTTTTTCCTTAAAGGTTGCTAAGTGTATGTTTTAGTACCCTTTACTATGAGACCCGAGTTTTTATATGATGATTGATTTGAATTAGTTAATTAGTGTTTCTAACTGAATGTATGATGATTTAGAATTCATGTGATCATATTGAATCATATCTTGAGAATTGTAACTTGTGCTTCACGTATCTTACGCTTTGCAAGTTGTACCATGAACTTTGCCATGCTAGTTGATGCTATGCTATAACTTATTGCACTTGAGATCGATGGTACACATTATGAGCATTGTCACTTGCATCCTGGAAAATTGGAGTCTATCTGTGCAAACCATTGTTGGGATGGGCTGTATTGAGATTGTCTTTCTTGATTCTATGTCTACGGTGTCCCTGGTTGCCATTTTTGAAAATATTTTGGGATGAATTCCCCTTGTGCACCCTCGATGTGTCCTCGGTGTTACAAGATTGGTTTATACACCTTTGGCATGTCCTCGGTGTTTGAAATGGTTTATGGATATTATTGGGTACCATGGGTTCGCCGCTCGCATTCTGATTTCGATAGCTTGGACTTTTGGATTGACACCGGCGAAGGCATCACGAGTCTTAAGGTGGGTGACTCTGTAATAAGTTCCGTGAGGTAGTGATAATAAGTCTTTAAGGCAATGACAATAAGTCCTGAGGTAATGAAAATAAGTCATAAAGCAATGATAATAATTCCCTGCGGGCAGTAACAATAAGTCCCAAAGTGGTGCGGTCCCCACGCCATTTCCATTGAGTAAAACAACTGTGGCATGAAGCCATGCGATGCATTTACTATTCGTAACGAAGCGCGATGATGGCTTTGGTGATCAAATACCCGTAAAAGTCTACTCTGGTGATTCTCGGTGTGGAATTCCTGTTATAATCTGGGTGCATGTTGGGTTGGGCATCTGCATTACATACACAACATCTCAAATACGCATGCTTATTGACTTATCTGCTATTCTGTCATAAATTTGTCTGTCTCTTTGACTATAAATTGTACTAGGTGTTATATGGTATGTGTTGTGGTGAATTTTGTGCCGTGAAATTAGTTAGAAGGTTAGAGTGTTTTGCTTTTGCGGCTTGGCTCATGGCATTCATACCACAGGTGAGGAGGAGTTCTTGATGGAAGTCATCCCAGAGGGAGAAGAAGAGTTTGAAGAACAAGGTGAGTTTCAAGAGCACGTGGATCCCGCTGATGCATTCTGAGGAGTCAACACCTTTGCTTTTGTTCTTATATTCAGTTCTCTCGTGCTTTGTGTAATTTTTAAAATTTCTTGGTGAAATTGTAATAGTTAAGTACTTTGAACTGTTTAAAACTCCTTTATAATGTAATAACTAACATATATAAATATGAAGGAATGGCTAGAATATTCCTTTATTTATATTTATATATGTCCCAACGTGCCCGGTGGACGGGGTACCACAGTTGGTATCAAAGCCCAGGTTTAGTGAACCTTCAGACCTTGGGTTATGGGAGACTACGAGTTCTATAGCATAGAGGCTCTGTAGAGTGTCAATATTATTAAATTATCACTTATAATTCTAACAAAATAAAATTCATACCTTAAGTTTCTCTTCCTAATCGTGTCTCATCTTAGGATGGCGTCTGACGCAGAGCCGGCTGGAGAACCATGGGCAGCACCTGAACCAGAAGACTAGGACCCCGAGGAAGAACTTGTTGCAGAACAAGACCCGATAGATGTATTTTCATTAGCATGGATGTTCCTAGATGAGTGGCCAGTTTATGAAGGAGAAGAGGCCGGGGAAGCAGGAGTAGACAAAGAACCAGATGAGGCAAGAAATAAGGTTGATGTTGAGGTGCAGAATGAGGAGGAACCTGAGGATGATGACAACGAGAACGAGGAGTGAACCATCGCTTTCTTCTATGATCTACTAGAGGCACCACCACCGGAGATGGACGATGATGAAGCAACGAATGTAGTGATCTATTGGAGCCGCCAAGAGTACCGCAAGGACTATCGTATTGGAGAATGGGTGTATGCAAAAGTTTTCCCAGAAAAGATGTGGAAGTGGAAAAAGTCAGCGTCTTTCCCGAGCTACATGGGTCCATTAAGAGTGTTGGAGAGATGTGACGAGACCATCTACCGTCTGAAGGTACCATCGGGATTCAAAGAACTATTAGGGGACAGGATGGATGCAAGGTGGATGCAAACACAGAAACCAAGAGTTAAGAGACGAATCATCAACCTGCACGACCAGGCAATCGACTTTAATAATCCAAAAACGTACCTGGAGGTATCAATAGCCGTAATCAACAGGGCCTGCATGGGATCGAAAGCTTTTGGCATGTGGAAGTGCAGTGGCGCTGCTACAGTATTTATGAGGCAACGTAAGAGCGTGACTCAGTAATCCGCTACTTCTATCTGCATCTGTTCGTCTAGGCTTTAGTGCATTCGGCGTTGTATCTTTTCCTTCGTTAAATGTTGTACGTGTGTTCTATGATCTTTTGAATACCGGTACACCTGTTATGTGATTAGAATGAAATGAAAATGTTTGTTGTTAAATTCTTCATAAGCTATCTCATAATCCCAAATTAAGTTCCACAAAATCCCAAATCATGAAAACAATCAAGAATTGATATAAATCCCAAATCTCAACACTCTCCGAGGATGGCTAATAGACAACTGAACCTTCGGTAAGCTAACGAACCCCTAGATGGTGAAACACCCGGGCTAGCCTAAGTTTTACAAAAGCCACCATTAGAACCCCACAACTCTATCCCTATGAGTTCCTTTCTCAAGCCTTTATGACAACTCTCGTACCCAATTGAACCCCTTTGTGTGTCCTCCCTCCTAATAACACCGGTTTCAAATATTCGACATTGGTAAAGTCTTTTACCCTCATACAATTCTCTCAATCCTAATACCACACTTTTGTGTAGTAGTTTCGTGAATTTTTTGTTTACTTTCGAAATCCTAACCTGGGAAGTCGACTTGGATGCTTAGATTGAAGAACGCTAGGCCGACGTAACTTTAAGACAAATATCTAGTTTTGCTACCCATCGCTTAAACATATCTTTTGTCAAGATCTAATGTCGCACAGATTGGTCCCGAGAACATCCCCTTTGTAAGCTTTATTGGTTGTTTAACTCTTATGTCCAAATGCGTCTGAGCCTCAATCGACCTCTCAATCTAGGTCAACAATGATTGCCTTCGCCTTGACCCCTTTCCTTAGTCCAACCTATCTTTGAACCACCTGGGTTCCACACTAAGATGTTCTAACCCCGTGCATGTTTTTGAATGTCGACCTTCAAAACCTTGTCCCATAGATCTATGAGTAACAACGATCGTCAGTAACAACTGACTATATTTTCAGAGGTCCCAACAAATAAAACTATACCATTAGCAATCTAAAGTTAGAAACGGCAGCTTCACACCAAAGGATTCGCGACAGCTCCATATGGCACAATTCAAACTTCCCCATACTAGTTCATAGTTGACCCACCCATCCGATAAACTGAGAAGCAAAAGATTCATACCGGTAGTAAGAAAGTAAAAAAAATGAGAAATAGCCTTGAACTCATGATAACCTTAGTACGCTAGGAAAGGAGGTACGTCTATATACATCGATATTCACGCCAGCCTTCCCACGAATATGTTAGAGTTTGGATTTTTGCCATCACTATCAAAGAACAAAAAATCTTGATCACAACAATGAACGTTTGAAGCCTGATGAAGAATTAACTACCAAGTCACAATGGATCACATGACAAGGTAATTACCACAACTATACCTTTTATCATGTTCATTTTGCCCTAGAATGACCAACCGCCTGAGAAAACGATCCTGTTATTGGAAGAGAGATTCAAACCCAATGTTCTAGCACATCAAAAACATACGGTAGAGGCCAATAGGAACGTAGCAACCTTTGGAATGACTAGAGAGAAAATGAAAGCATATGATTATAAACTTCGTCATCAGGACTATCAATATCACCTCAAGACCGGTAACACTTTAGTTAAACAATTCAAGGAATTGGGTGCCAAGGAATTTGTGGAAACAGTGAGTCCCATTGATGCTAAAAATTATTTGAAGGGTGGAGTGCGCATTTTAGATAGACCGAGTTGTTCACATGGTAGGTTCTTAAAGTATCGATTTGTATTCGTTTGGCGTCTAGACTGTGTAACTCTTATGGAGTGGTATTTGATTTCCGTTGTGGTATCGATGTGAATTGCAAGGAAGTTGCTTCCGAAAACCTTTTGTGATGTGACCCGTTAGAGCAAATTTGTTTAGATTGGTGAGTAGATGTTGCTGGTGTAGAGAAGGAATTTTTTTACGGGATCGTGTGAACTATATGTATGAGAAGTTGAAGGGTGATATAATTTTGTTGTTTCTGGTGGAGTTGCATAGTAACTCAATGTGAGTACGTGAGAGGAATAAGTGTTTGGATGAAGAGAGTGGAAGCCTAAGTAAGACTATATGAATTCATGGGTATGATTTTTGTAATTGGCCTTGAGTGAATCGAGTGTCTTGGTAGAATGTGGGTAAGATAAAATAATTAAAGTGCAAAAATAGTTCTTGGTTCGATTGTGTGGTAGAAGATGTGTGAAGGGATTGAGTGATGATGATAAGAGACTTTATAATCAGGAGTTAATACTGTTCAGTTAAAGGATTGTAGGGTGGATGGTACGTACATGAAGGAAATATGTGACGAGGTTGTGATTGGGTTCATATGGGTAAGCATATACCTGGGGAGCATTTAGTCTGTGTGGTATGTTTGGCCCTAGTGACTCATTAGGTTCAAGTGACGGTATTAATCTTAATGGTCGTAAGGCTAGAGTAGTCCAACACAAAGTGGTGATGTGATTTCGAGTTAATAGTCGTTAGTCGATCGGGAAGTAGTCTTCGATGTACGTTTGAATATGGCAATGAGCTGGTTTTCGGTAGAGTGACAATCTTTCCAAACATAAGTGGAGAATATTTGAAATCAGTTTCGGTGGTGGGCTAGTTTAGAGACATATGATCGCTTCTGGAAGTCATACTCGATGTAAGTTGTATTTTGGAGCCAACATATTCTCAAAGATAGACTGGGGTTATGATACCACAAAATTGAAAGTGATGGAGTCAGATATACCCAAGACTACCTTTAGGACTTGTTACGAGCATTATAAATTTGTGGTTATGCCTTTCGGAGTAACGAATGTACCTGCTGTGTTTATAGACCTGATGGATTGGGTGTTTAGAAGCTTTCTAGAACAATTCGTAATTGTGTTGATAAATGATATTCGGTTATATTCTCGGAGTGAAGAGGAACATAGAAAACATTTTAAGATTTTTTGTAGATCTTGAGAAAGCACAAGTTGTATGTAAAACTTGGAAAGTGTGAGTTTTAGTTGGACCGGGTGATGTTTTTAGGTCATCTTATATCTGGAGATGAAATTCAAGTGGACCCAACAGAAATAAAAGCAATAGTTAATGGAAAGAGGTCAACTAGCGTGACAGAGAGACGAATTTTTTAGGCGAGTTGGTTTTGTCACATTGTCCTTGAAAATTTGGTAGTAATCAGTTTAAGATGCTAGTAGGACAAAACAACCATTACTCTAAGTGCTAAACATATGGGCCCGGCCTTATCCACACCCTTAATAAAAAATAACTCAAGTAAATAAGGACACAATTTTGGAGAACGCGAAGGTACAATGTTAGTAAATCATCCTTAACCTTCCATACGATGAAGTACGGGGCAAAATTTCGAGGACAAAATTTTTTTAAGGGGGGTAGTTTTTAATGACCCTTCTTGGACCCTAGTATTAGTGACGGATAGTCCATAAGGCTATAGAGCACAGACAAGATTCAAAACCCTAACTCGAATCAAAAATCCTAAGTTCGGCCCGAAAATCCCAAAAAGGTTCAAAACTCAAGTAACAAAACCTTAGCACTCGGAGAGTGTCCCAACATTCTAAATGAAGTAAATATAATAAAATAATGTGTTAAAATTCAAAAATCCTCATAAATAAGGTAAAATGACTATTTTGCCCCTAGTACAGCAAAAAGTCTTAAAAAATCAAATTTTGACACATGGATATCTTACACCAAGGATTTAAGTACAATTAAATAAAAAAGGACAAAATAACATCAAAAATGACAAAATTATCCCTTAGTAGCCAACCACCTTGGGAAGAGTGCCAAAAAATAGCTTTTTGCTTTCTTTTTAGCTTAAAATGATGAGAAAAGTATTAAATCAAACATTATGATGATCCAATACTTATTGAAAAAGTAATATACATAATAATATGATGTTATAAGTTAATAAAAGTAAACAAATCATTATTGAAGTTCATACACAACAAAATAAGTTAAAAAGTCATATATTACCAAAATAGCTTAATTTGACTTTAAAAACTATATCTATTTAATCAATTGCTATGGAAACTATTCTAATACATGGGACTATTATATTTATCATAAACATACTAAAATAATAGGTCTCAGTAAGAAAAGATACCAAAAAGATAAATCAAATTAACTTTTAAAACATTTTCTTGCACAAAAGGGCACAAAAACCAACGCAAAACCCCTTGATTGATGTAGAGTCATATTTTTGTCCCCTAAACACCCCCTCGCTGTAATCCCTCCAGAAAATCTGATACACCTCCCTAAAAAGTTGCACCATGTCAACTCAACCCATGTGATGTGTAAGAAAAAAAGAAAACAAAAAGTACCTTTAATTAATCTAGTGTTCCCTCCTTGCTCCCTAAACCTTCTCCTATATAAACCAAGCCAAACACCACTCCCTCCCCTTCATATTTTTGGCAATCTAGAGAGAGAAAGACTTGGTTGAGTGTTCTTGAGGTAATCTACAAGTTTGAGAGAGGAAAGAAGGAGGAGAAAAAAAAGAAACCAAAGAGAGGTGTTTTGTTTTAAAGCTAAGTCCAAATCCATCATCCACCATCCTTTGATCTCTCAAACCAGTAATTAAAACCTCTAAACCTTATGTCTACTATCCCTCAAAATATCTCCCAACACACCCCTTTAAACACTCTAAGAATCGAGAACCAAAATCAAACCGAAAAGGCGTCATAGTTGGAAATTTGGGGCTGTTATGTTTATGGATGATATGAGATGTTGTTGTATGTTGTTATCTTCGATTTTGATGACTTCTACGTGTGTTGGAGCCTTGATATTAAAGTCTAAAACACAAGCATACCATGAAATGGAACAAAAACGTGACATGACATAAGTAGAAGACTCGGACCCTAAGAGGCTTGATTTTTGAGAACATAAATGTTTCTTCCCTGAAATTTGGAATGCCATAACTCAATGTAGAGAATTGAGATAAGCTTGTTCTTTTTGTCCAGATTTATCGTTACTTGTTATCTTTCGTTCAAAGTTGGTTTCAACTCATTTTCATTAGTAGGACTCGAGATATTATAATTTTACCAAAGTGTGTCGTTTACCGACCAGTCACCACCACCAACCTAAAAACCCTAGTTTAAAGTGAGATCCGAACTTTGGTCAAAACATAAAAGTTGTAGATAACATGTATATCTATCTACCCACCAACAATGAGCATAAAATATTGAGTTTGGATAGGTCAAAAACCCTTTGAAAGCCTCTGTTGAGTTTCAGCCCTCAATGGACACTTCTGTCACATGTTTTTATATAGCCCAATACCCCTATTTCTAGTGACCTATTCCCAAAAGTGGTCAACTTGAAGATTGTAACTAACATATTGAACTACTTGATGTCAAAAAATCAAACCTTAAAGCCTCAGGATGATACCCCAAAACTATTTAAAACCCTCCGTCCAAAATCGGCTCTGCTGAGTTTTGGCGGCTGACAGAACCTATTTTCTAAAATGGCCAAAACGTCTAACCTGTTCCAAACAACCACCCTTAGCTCTAAACATGAACATTGTAGGGAACATATTAAACTAGAATATACTCAAATATGGGCTCATTTAAACATGATATGTTACCCCAAAGCCAAGACCAACATAAGCATGTTTTTGGTAAAATCTTGAGAAAAGTGCTGAGCCGTTTTTACTTAGAATGTTTTGTTCACCCTTTTGCCGTAGGTTTTAGCCTTGGTGTTAAACATAAGAGTTGTAGAAAATATTTTTATTTAAACGGTGTTTAAAATCATAACTTGATTCTAAGTCCAAATACCCTAAAATCTTGTTGGCTTTTTTAATTTAATACTTGATTTTTGGCCTTAAAGGTTGCTAAGTGTATGTTTAAGTACCCTTTACTATGAGACCCGAGTTTTATATGATGATTGATTTGAATTAGTTGATTAGTATTTCTAAGTGAATGTATGATGATTTAGAATTCATGTGATCATATTGAATCATATTTTAAGAATTGTAGCTTGTACTTCACGTACTTGTATCTTACACTTTGCGAGTTGTACCATGAACTTTGCCATGCTAGTTGATGCCATGCTATAACTTGTTGCACTTGGGATTGATGGTACACATTATGAGCATTGTCACCTGCATCCTGGCTAATTGGAGTTCATCTATGCAAACCATTGTTGGGATGGGCTGTATTGAGATTATCTTTCTTGATTCTAAGTCTAGGGTGTCCCTAGCTGCCATTTTTGAAATTGTTTTGGGATGAATTCTCCTTGTGCACCCTCGGTGTGTCCCTGGTGTTACAAGATTGGTTTATACACCTTGGGCGTGTCCTCGGTGTTTGAAATGGTTTATGGATATTGTTCGGTACCATGGGTTCGTCGCTAGCATTCTGATTTCGATAACTTGGACTTTTTCGTTGACACCATCGAATGCATCACGAGTCTTAAGGTGGGTGACATCGTAATAAGTTCCGTGAGGGCAGTGACAATAAGTCCCTGAGGTAATGACAATAAGTCCAAAGGCAATGACAATAAGTCCTGAAGCAATGATAATAATTCCCTGTGGGTAGTGACAATAAGTCCCAAAGTGGTGCGGACCCCACGTCATTTCCATTGAGTAAAATAGCTATGGCATGAAGCCAGGCGATGCATTTACTATTCGCAACGAGACGCGATGATGGCTTTGGTAATCAAATACCCATAAAAGTCTACTATGGTGATTCTCGGTGTGGAATTCCTATTATAATCTGGGTGCATGTTGGGTTAGACATCTGCATTACATACACGGCATCTCATATATGCATGCTTATTGACTTATCTGCTATCTTGTCATAAATTTATCTGTTTCCTTGACTATAAACTTTACTGGGTGTTATATGGTATGTGTTGTGGTGAATTTTGTGCCATGAGATTAGTTAGAAGGTTAGAGTATTTTGCTTGTAAGCCTTGACTCATGGCATTCGTGCCACATGTGAGGAGGAGTTTTTGGAGAAAGTCATCCCAAAGGGAGAAGAAGAGTTAAAAAAATAAGGTGAGTCCTTATATTCAGTTCTCTCGTGCTTAGTGTAATTTTTGAAATTTTTTGGTAAAAATATAATAATTAAGTACTTTGAACGATTTAGAACTCTTTTATGATGTAATAACTAACGTATGTAAATATGAATGAATGGCTAGAATATCCTTTTATTTATATTTATATATGTCCCGACGTGCCCAGAGGACGGGGCGCCACAAAACGTTTTAAAGATCAGTTGATTTATTTATTTTTCTTTCTTAGTTTTTTGCAAAAATCAAGTGGCAACTCCATTTTTTCAATAAAAATAGTTTTCAAAATCTTTTGATTTTCAAGGTGTTAAATGCTTTCAAAATAACTATTGAATTCCCTTTGTTTGCCAAAACCCAAAATTCTGGCGCCACAGTATTTTCTGGCAACTCCGCTGGGGACGGTTTTCAAAACAAATAAGAGGGCTAAACTTGAAAGCGTCATTGGTTCTTAATTTTACTTTTTTATTTTCATTCTCACATGCATCCTGCATTGTTCTCAGCCACCGCTTAACCTACCTGATACTCCGGTCAATTTACTATCTCAGAGCTATGTTGGGAAAGCAAGAAAGCCTTCTTGCCGCACGCTCCGATAGGTGCGGCAAAAAGGGTTATTGCATACCGTTTGACTATGCCTTGCACCACACCTGGCATGGGAGGTATATTTTTTACTCTATTCAGAAAGTACCCAGAGTATTGACCAAACAGGCCTTTTCTGCATATAGTAGCTTAGAACTCCTCATTAGGTACAAAACCTGTAGGATTATGTGTTTAATTTAATTAGATGTTTTGTTTGTATATGTTTAAGACCTTTGTTTGGTTGTTTGGTTTAGGATAATTTCCCTCCCGGCGTTCTGCCCAGGTTTTCCTTAGACCATCTGTTTGGTTTAGGTTAGCTTCCTTCTCGGGTTCCTACCCGGGTCTTAGTTCTAACATTTGTTCGTATTAGGATCTCGGTCTTTTTCTCGGGCCTTTGCCTGGGTTTTGGCCTAGTACCCTGTTGTTAGTTTAGGGTAGCTTTCTCGCTTTTAGGGCCTTACCCGGGCTGTCGATTTTGCATCCTCAGCTTTGTTTAGGTTTGCTTTCTTCTCGGGGTCCTACCCAGAATCTAGCCTAGGCCCTTGTTTGATTTAGATTAGTTTTCTTCTTGAAGATCTATCCAATTTTTCCCTTAAAACCTTCATTTAGCCTTTATCCCAAGGTGTTGTTTGTTCCCTTGTATAATGTTAGTAAGGTTTTTCAGGCTTCCCTTTTGGGGTTTTTGATTGCTGTGCTTTTTGGTTTTCTGTCAGTCTAGGCCCAATTGGAACATCTTTTCATTTTGTTGACTGTATCTGCTCGCAGCTTGTTGTACCGTGCTCAGAAAGTTTGTTGTCTTTGTCGAGGTTCTGTCCAAGAAGCTTTTGATGCTTACTTCTTCCCTTTTTGGGTTCTCAGGTTTGTTCCAGTGCTAGATCATTGAGTCAGAAGAGTTGCATCTTATACGCGTTTGGGCCAGGTCGACTACATGAAGACATTACAGAGTATCTAAACAAACTACAGAACCGTAAAAAATGGTAGAGAACGAAGTGAACCTAACAACCCTAATGAGGGCGATTATTGAGATACAAAGGGCGGTTGAACAGTAGACGCAAGCTTAGTTTCAATGCTAAACACAAATTCGAGCAATTCAGGCTCGCTTGCTAGGGGTAAGTGAGTAGCAAGATGACCCAAATGACAATGGGGATGATTTCTGGATGATAATCAGCGTTATAATGGACCGCAAGTTGCTGCACCACCCCGGGTTCCTCGCCAGATTGTGGTAGAAGAAGAAAATACTGCTCAGTCCACGGAATTCGTGCTGGCAGATAAGATTGATAGGATGGAAAAGGTGCTGAGGAATGCAAAAGAGGTTGAGGAGTATATGCTAGATGTGAGAGGCTTGTGCGTGTTCGCATATGAGGCTTGTGCGTGTTCGCATATGCCAAGCTCCCTGACAAGTTCAATATGCCGAACATGAAAATTTTTGATGAGATTGGAGATCCCCAGATCCATTTGAGGATGTATATTGGTACCATCTCTCCCATGGGTATCGACGATCAATGGAAGGCTCAGTTGTTCCACCGATCTCTATCAGGGGCAGCTCGAAAATGGTTTCTTTCCTTGGATGTTGCCAAGACTAAGACGTGGGAAGACATTGCCACGGCATTTGTTAGTCAGTATATCTACAACGTCCAACTTCACATAACCACTTGAGAGCTCGAGACCACCTGTCAAGAAAGTAAGAAGTCATTTGTGGATTTTCTGACCAGATAAAGGGGCAAGGTGACTAAGATGACAAACCGAACGACGGAGAAAGAGCGGGTCAGGATTGTGGTCAAGAATCTTGAGTCCCCATTGAAATAATATTTGATTATACAGCCACTCTCCACATTCAACCAGTTGTTCGACGCTAAGGTTCAGATAGAGGATGCAATCCAATCTGCAGATATCGAGAAAGTTGTGCCAAGCCAGAAGCTAAGAAGGCCATACCCCTCCAATAACCAGAACCAGCCCACCTCATCCGCTAACCTCGTATCCTGCACAAATGAGGATAATCTGTTAAATCCCCAATCAAACCAACCGAACCCTTCATCTTCATCACCTCTTCCCCAAAATAACCAACCACCGCAGCCAAAGATGCCGAGGAGAGTCTTCACTCCCCTTAACATATCTCTGACCACGGCCCTAAATCGATTTATCAAGAAATGCCTGATAATGTCACGACCCATTTCTAAGAACAACGTTCGTGACCGGCCAGTGAGTTAAAAACCCACCCGAGGCCTCTTTCTTTCTTTATTTTCCATTCCTCATTTGGAATTTTGCCAATTGAGTTTTCAAACAATCTCATTCTAGTCATTCCGAATTTAAAATAATTGTAAATCATTCATTGAAAAGGAATCACTTCCCTTAAATATTCCCAATGATCTCATGTTAAAAAAAAACTCCAGAGCTTACTAATTGCGTGTTTAATGTTTAAACAACATAGAAATCAAAATGAAACATTTACAGAATTTGACATAAAACTATGAATAAATTAAATCATCTTTTTTCTGCTACCGGGTACTCCATGCATTCAAGCATCACCTGAAATTGTTCAACATCCATTAGCAAAACTAGTGTGAGTGCATAGATATCTGACTTATTATCCGTTTTTCATTTTTAGAATGATATACAAATAAACGGTTCTACCAACAATCCGGGGAGCTATCCCGCAGTAGAAATGATCATTCCCTAGTCACCTGACCGTGACCCGCTGCCCTTATTGCATCACCTCGCTGGTATGCTTTATCTGCTTTATCGGCCCCCAGCGGCTGGGACACCATTTATACTATCATTCTCATCTTTATAATATCCATAATTTTTATAATCATTTTCAAAAAATATCAACAGTGGTGCATCTCAAGATCGTTATAAAGTGATAATCGAAAACTGAACTAACTCAGATATCATAAGACTCACCTGACGTTTGCAGAAATCAGAAAATTTTGCTTAATAATTCCAAATCTAAACAAAATAAAAAATACAAATTCCAATACGATATTCATACTTTTGATCATTTTAACAAGAACTCAATTAATCTATTTATTTGTCTAAAATAATTTATAGTTAAAACTATGTAAAAATAAGAAAACCTTTTAATTTCTTGAATAAAATAATATTTTAAGGAAGCTTTAGCTAATAAAATGAATCAGTTTTTCATAAATTTCTTTTAAAAGCAAAAACACCAAAGAAAGGAACTAAACTTAAATTCTTTTAAGGTTTAATAAAAATATTTGAGCCTAATATGTTTGGTCAAAACTAACTAACTATATTTTCAGTACTAAAAATTCTTAGTTAACTTAAAAAATGTGAAAAAGATTAAAACTTTTATTATTTTTACATAAAATAGTTGATTTGTAATTAGAAAAAACTAATTTACATATTTACTTTAAAATAACATGGCCTAATCTATCTAAAATTTATTAAAGAGGACGTGCTTATTTTAAAATTCTTTTAAAATAAGAGAAATGAACAGTTTATTTAACTTCTAAAATCAAACTAGTTTAAAATTAGAATTCTTTATTTAGTTGTCATTATTTTTAGCAGTTTGTTTAAAATAATGAAAATTAAATAATTAACACATTATTTTTAGCTTTCTATTTTAAATAATAACCAATAATCAACACATTTTATAATTATTTTAGCCTTATAAATAATTTAATTATGAACAACCAAACAATCCACCCACACATGCATGAAAAAGCTTAGAAATTTAAAACAAACGCACACACGGCTTCTTCATTCTCTCTTTCTCACATACACACACATAGCATATATATA